>CAKAOI010048556.1:51992-140684 GCA_916701655.1 Sebastiscus albofasciatus
TGTGTGTCCTGTCATGATGATCAACTTAATATTTCGTCATGATGCAATCTTATTTTCTAATCTTGTGTTGTGAGTAATGCTGACAGTTTAAGAGCAGTTGGAAGACTACCAGACTTTTTTTTTTTGCAAGCAAAGCCACATCACAAAAGTCCAATATACTACGAACTGCGGTACATCAGAAAGAATAAAGTATATCACAGTACACAATCCTGAATGTTTCAAAGCAGTGAATAGCCTTAAATGATTTTTAAGGTTAAATCTTATTTAACTGTGAAATAATGCGATTTGTTGACTAATTGGTTGTTTCTGTCTTAGTTGACTAAGATTTCTTTAGTTGATTATTCATTTTTGTTATGCTATTTTCATGCTGAATGACTTATTTCCAAGAAACTTATGAGCACATCTCTGGTAAACACAAGATGGTGCTTTTGTGTGATTCTTTTGGAGAAACTCAGTTTTACAGATCTGTTGATTAAATCAACTAATCGATTAGTCAACAAAATCGTATGAGTGTTAGTCGACTAAGAATTTCTTTGGTCGAGGACAGCCCTAGAATAAAACTAACCACATTAGCTCAAATATCACATAAAGCATAAATACATAGCTCACATATATTACATTAGTTGTGCTTATATTCGATATATAGTTATATTCGAATATAATCATGACATTCATAAGGTTTCTAGTTGGCAAGTTATGAGTGTTGGTAAGTCACGTCTGAAAATGCTTTGACTGACGACACCTAATGACAGAGCTGACAGCTCTGATCTGCAGCTGCTTCACAGACCGAATGAGCTGCTTCACACCTCTGAACCTTGAACGTCCAGATCCAGAGCTTTTCAAGGTGATGAGCTTAAAACAGTAACATGAAATGCTTAAGTTTAACTGGAAGACTGCGACATTTACCCTCCCCAACTTCCAGGTACTGTGTGTCGTGCTTGGTGTTGTAATAGGATCTGCTTTGGTTGACTTTGGTCTCGAGTCTCACTCTCATCTTGGACTCTTCTGCGGTCTAAATCTGGGGAGGTTTTGACAGCGCTGTCGGCTTTCATATGTACTATGACTGGCCAATGGTATTTTTTTTACATAGTGCTTCATCATTTTACAAATATTTGTGGTTCAAATGGAGGATTTCCAGCAAATTGTGAATAACAGCCACCAAAATTAGTTATGTAAGGCTTAGTTTAAAGGTTCTCTATACAACAGAGCATTAATGTAGCATCAAACAACTATAGTCTATGTAAAGATATACAGGAGTAATGTCTACCTGAGCAGAGAATGAAGTCACTCTCCCCTCTGTGTGTGTTGTAGTCCGAGCTTCTCTGCAACATAGCCGGGCCATCCATGCGTGCCTTTTAGTACATGTGAGTGTGATCCACTGGCTAGCACACGCTGCCACTCTGCACTGCTCTCATACAGTGGTTACAGCTGATAACACCATCCCGACCAACTGCGCTGTTGCAGAAGCATATCACCCACCCTCTGGTTCCCCCTCAGGTTAACACTGTTAGCTCTGTCAGCACTGTTACCGTTGTTTTCACTGTTAGCACTGTTAGCTGTGAGCCACTGGCTTGCCGTCGCCACATTGAGAGTAATACACATGAGCATTATATGTTTAATTTAATGCATAACGTAGAACACTTAAAACATGCGAGAGAACTCCGAGCTTTAAACCTGTTCCCTACCAATCTGCTTGTTTACTAAGAACTGCTCTGTTCATCTTTTGTTCTGCAAGCATTTGTGTTAATTTATGCCTATCAAAAAGTTTAATAAATCATTTCTTCTTTTATTTATAATCAGGGTTCTTTTAGTCGTATCATAAAACCCTTCCATTACTGTCTCCTCTCATTAGCCGCTGAGCAAAAGGAAGTTTACCGACTCTGTTCAATCAAAATCTGCCTTGAACTGGCTTAACCCTAGCCGTCTTAACTCTCCCTCTATTGTGCTCCTGTCTGTGCTCTTTGACACCGAATCGCTTTCATGTTGTTACATGCATCTCTATAACTCAGAAATGAGGACGATTTCAGCCCACTTCTGGATGCGTCGGAGGTCATTAGCTGTTAGTCTGGATTGACGTGAATGATTTATGATGAGCAGTTGCACTCGGGGGCTCTCACAGATTTAAGATTTAACAAGGAGGTTTGCAGGGTGGATATGAAAGGTGGGTGAACCTTCATCTCCCACCAGCTCACACAAACTCTCGTCACATCCTTCTGGTTGAGTTGCAGCATGCAGTCACAGTTCCAGGCTATCGCTGCTAGTGCACTTGTCAGGCTGAAGTGGTTTGATTTTTGTGTCAGACTCAGTGCCTTACTTAAAAAGTTTTTCACGTTTTTTTTCCTGTGTCTCATCCATCAGGTGTCAGTCAGTGGAAGTCTTGGGCCATAAAATTTCAGCTCTCAAAAATAAGGCTTCTCAAATGACGTTATTCTTAAAGTAATTATATGAACAGTATGAATAATTGATATTCCTCTCTGGTAGGAACTGCATCACTGACTGGTACATGTAACAAGGATATGTAGGGCTTTTAGTGAAGGCTGGATCCAATTTTTTTGCCCCTCACCTTGGGTCTTGAGCATTATTGATCACTCTGTTTTTATGCCTCCGCGCCGGCAAGAGTCGTGGCCGGAGGCAGTATGTTTTCTGGTTGTCCATTCGTTCTCGTGAAAACGATATATCTCAGGAACGCCTGGAGGGAATTTCTTCAAATTTGGCACAAACGTCCGCTTGGAAAGGATGAACTGATTAGAATTTGGGTGGTCAAATGTCAAGCTCACTGTGACCTTACAAAACACATTTTTGGCCATAACTCAAGAATTCATATGCTAATTATGACGATTTCACACAAACGTCTAACAGCATAAAATTATGAAGTGATGGCATTTTGGACAGACATGGATGTAAACTGGAAGTTACAACCGTGAGGCGGTAATTCTAGTTTTATCCATATTTTATTATTATTTCCTCAAAAATATAATTTCTTTACTAATTAAAGAGACAGATGAAGGATTTGGTGGCATCTATAGTACCCCTCCGCTCACTACTCCCTTTCCAAGACTGCGGTAACGTGAGCTGCCGAGTGCAAAACAGCAGTAACGCCGTTCGCCTCGCTCAGAGGCCATCCTTACCATAATAACAGTACTTTGGCGGTACCACGGTTTTGCACTTTGCGGCTCACGTTACCGCAGTTTCACAGGCGTGTCGGAGAACTACGGTAGCCTTCAGGTAACGTAGAAACATGAAAGTCTCTCTCTAGAGCCAATGTGTGGTTTGTCCGTTCTGGAAAACTGTAGAAACATGGCGGACTCCGTGAAGAGGACTCGCTCCCTCTGTAGATATGAAGGGCTCATTCTAAGCTAACGAAAAGAACAATGATTCTTATTTTCAGGTGATTATACACTAATGAAAACATAGTTATGAATATTATATTCCATTTCTACCAATAAATTCCCCTGAAATGCTCCACACGGTTCCTTTAAAAACAAAACCAGTTATGTCTATTATAATAGCATGAATATCAATTCTCATATAATTTTCATGTGATTTTAAATAACTCAGCGATTGTACAGTTTTCACAGTATTGTTTATTGCCCCCCTTGGATGGGGCAGTGACCCCCTAGAAAAGTACTAATGGACCAATTTGGCCCCCTCCCCCCAGACGGTCCTGGCTTCAACACTGCTCATAATGTTGCATGAGAATCTTTTGATAACCAGTTTAAAATGTCAATTAAGATTCCGAGTTGACCACCGATCACTTGTCATTTTTATTGCAGTCATTATTATTAGGTATTAATTATTTGTTTTTTTGCATGTAGTTTTACATGATGTTGTATTGTACAGCCCCGTAGTCAGTTTATTAGGAATAAGTTCTGAGACTGCAGACCGATTATGGAGCTGAAGCCAAACAACAAACAGAGGCTTCCAGTTGAGGATTAGTGAGTGGAACTGTTGCTGCCAAGTGTTGCACGGCTCAGCGATTTACTCCTAACTACTGCTACACTTTTACTACCAACATCATCACATTGTGTCCACGGAACATGTCTGCAGACGCACACTTGTTGTGGCTGTCAGTGTCATAGTCGACAGATTCAACTGATTGTGTGATTTAGTTTCCTCATTGATGAAGATTTTGCTTAAACAAGGACAGAAAAGACAGAAATGTTTCCGAAACAATAAGCTGTCACGCTCTCCTCCTTTTGAATAAAATGAAAGTACCCAGAAAGTGCCAATTATGGGACTGTACTGTTTTTAGTCAGTCACAATATGGATGTACGGTTTGTGTTGGATGTCGCATGCTGAGGAATATGGGAAGTTTCTTTTACACAAGTTTGTAAAGTCTTCATTAATGACTGTATTTCCATCTCATTAACATTAACAAAATGTGTGTTACCTCATCCATTTTCTGTCATGACTTCTCCAGCACATTAGACCCATTCACTGCTCAAACACATCTGCCGTTATCAGTCCTCCTCACTTTTAATTTCCTGTCATCGCTCCTCTTTCCTGCACTGTGTGTCTCTGGAGTGGTTTTGTTTCAGAGTGAAAATGAAAGTGTGAAACTCTTCAGCTTGAGTGAGCACGTTGTTATTATAGCATCGCCAGGGCGGAGGTGATGGAGGGGGCAAGTGGGTTGTAAAGTTTTTCCATTCAGGTTGTCAGACAGCAAAGTGTGAAATACAAAATGTGTTTTGTCGTTTTTTTACCCTCTTTGTTGGATGTGTTTTGAACCCGAGATTGCCTGTTTTCCGGTTTCTTGCACTTCGTGCATGGCCTCACATTTAATTTCTTATGTGTGTAGCTGCTTGTGCAGCATAGCACTTCATAAAAAGCCACACATATATGTGGATAGACAAACCTATTGTTCCAAGTTTCAGTCTGGGAAGAGTGACAAAAATGACTTTACAGTGGAGCCTTGCCATGTGTATGTTTACACTGGCACATTCTTATCAGAGAAATTGTAATTTAATCATTTCAAGTAATACAATGCACATTTTTCATGTGCATAAAATTGCATTTGTTGGAGCCAAAAGAATGACTTTGGTGTCTAAATCAAATTGTCATATAGTACAATTTACTGTAAGAGCTTTTAGATATAATAATTACATTTATTCGACAAACTACTGGGAATGGAAATCTTCTAGAATGGATTGACTTGAAGGAAAAACAACCATCAGGTATTTTCTAAATCAATGTTGTAGACTCCAACATAATATAATATAATATAATATAGTATAATATAAATAGGGCTCTTAAAGTTAACGCGATTATAGCGCGTTAACCCAAATTTGTTTTAAAGCCACTCATTTCTTTTACGCATTAACGCAACTTGAGTGAAGATACTGGTATGGTTTGCCAATTATATGATTTGAGCATATTTTTTATGCTAAATGCATAACCTGTGAGGGTTTCTGGACAATATTTGTAATTGTTTTGTGTTGTTAATTGATTCTCAATAATAAATATATACATACATTTGCATAAAGTAAGCATATTTGCCCACTCCTATATTAATTGATTGATTAATTGCGATTAAATATTTTAATCGATTGACAGCCCTAAATATAATATAATTTCATAATGTAAAATAATAATTAATTATTTTCTTTCTCTGTTTAATTTTTTTAACATATTTTATTTTTTGCCACATGTATAATAAGACACTTAAAATTGTTTTTTTTTTTTTTTTTTTAGTCATTCATTCTCCGCTGCCTCACTGAGTGACAAGCTAACATTACTGTAAGGCAGTTGCATTTGACAAAGTCAGCTAATAGCCTCAACTTTTCCATCGATGTGTCAATTCCAAAATGATTCCACTGCTTTTTTTTTGTCACAATTATCGTTTAAGCATTTTTGGCCACTTGGGGGGCAACAGAAGCAAGTTGTGAACGCAACAATAACATATCATCACCTTTTAAGATGACATGCAGAACGTGTTCGCAAACAGTTACTTATTGACACCTCCAGCAGTTAATGAAGTCCACAGGACTCATGAAGTCCAATATTCACTTTCTTTTAGCTCTGATTTTGGTCTCTACCAGCCTCTGGGGGGAAATATCTGTCTCTTTAGCTGCTAAATGCTCCACTATGTTCACCAGCTAGTCTCTAACTGTGTCTGCCTGCTGTTTGGTGCTGAGCAGGTAGTGTACAGCTGGTTTTTAGAGCTGTCTCACTGGATACAGGTGCCTGCTGCTACATTGTTTTTTTTTTGTTTTTCAAATTTTCACTAAAAAAACGAGAGCCCTAATACATACGTTCAGGTTTAGAAAAAGAAACTTGTTCCTGAAACTTCTCTGGTAGAAAATATTCAAACAGCACCATTCAGGTAGGTAATGAGGACCGTGCTCCTCTACAGACAGAAGTCTTCCTAAGAAGAAGCCGTTGATTATATTGTGCCCGTCTCATTAATCAAAGGATGAAAGTATAGCGGGGCATCAGAGCATGAAGTTGCGTTTTCTTTCTGACTGCACCCACTGTATCATATGAAAGAGGTGCTACAGTCTGAGAGCCGATTAAACATGAATGAAACACAGAGCAGCAAAACGCCCCAGGTCTACCGAGAAGCTCACACTTCCACTTTTTTCTCTCTCACACCGTTACTTCTCTGCCTGTTAGTCACTCATCATCTGTTTTTCCTGTGGCAAGCTGGACTGAAGTTTAAACCTTTTGAATAGATCTCTGACTCTAGTGAAGGATAAAAAAATTATGAAGTTCTCCATCCACTTCCCTTTTACCATCCTCCTCATGTAAACTTTAGGAGGGCTATCCGCCAGTAGTTCCAGTGGGCCTGAGGTTATGGATAGCCAGATGCTGAGAAGAGGATCGTATCCCAGATTATTTTCTCCTTAAGCCATCAACAGCACAGTCACACCCGCAGGCTGACGGACAAGCCTTTTTGAAGGCTACTGACGATGAAGCAAGATGACACTGAGCAATTTGCTGCCTGTTGCAACATCTTTCTCATGCCCCAGATCCCCCCTCGGGGATTAATACATTTAATTTGGCATGAAATATTCTCGTAATTTATATTATAAGTGTATCATCTTGGTCACTAGCAGCATCTACAATAAACCAAGCCTCTGCTGGTGATATACAATCGAGCAATCGGGTTCCTGACTGGAATCATTTGAAACTCCAACTGAAACAGTTTTTAAAAGAGGGATCAGTCACGTAGTCATGAATGATCTGGTGCTTTATGCTTTATGGTACTTTATTGTATTAGTTTGTGTCTTGTATTGTTTTTTTCTGTCTTTTCTTGTACCGTTTGTGTTTTGTACTGCCTCTTATGTAGTTGTTGATGAGTTTTATGTATTTTAAGGCCCATCTAGGGACAGGCATTGTTAATTACCTTAGGCAGATTTAGTGATTTTGGGGCCCGAGGCAAACGCCATCTTGCTTTACTTTTCACCCTTTCTCTAACTGGGAATGTTGGTATTGGCAGTGGTAGAAGAAGGCTACTCAAAACTTCTTTTTTTCCTGAAGTGAAACTGTTAAATATTAACAGTAAAACTATTAATACCGCACAATAAAAGTCCTGCATTCAAATGGTAACTTCAGGTGAAGAGTGAAAAAGAGACATTATCAGCACAATGTACGTCTGTTCAAGGTGGAACTTTCAATTCCAATATGATGCTGGATAGTTTACTGAATAATAAAGCATTTTATTTTTATTGTTATATATTTTGAGTCAAGTCTGAATCTGCAACGTAACCAGTAACATTTTTCTGTCAGGTAAAAGTAGTACAATATTTTCCTCTGAAGTGGAAGTACACAATAAGTAGTAAGTTATTTTGGGGTGCAGTGAGCTAGAATAGTAACATAATTCAATACTTTTCATATCTAAACTTCATAATAAATCTATAGTTGTTTGGGGCCCCAGGCAGTTGCCTACCTTGCGGTAAAGTCTGTCCATGGTGTCGTTTTTCCTGAACCAAAGTGTAGTTCACCGGTGTTTCTGAGTAGCCACGACTTGGGTGTGCAACGCAACTATTTCATGCCGGGTGTAATGCTCTGTCAGGACCCAAGGAAGCGCAGCGTTGAGTGTGAAGTTGGTTCTATGAGCAGTTCTCGAAAATGTGCTTAAAAATGGACAGTCCGATGTCCAACGGCTGTTGGGTCATCTACATTCTATAACTACCAGGCTAGCTGCTAACTGTCTTTAAATGGCGTTATGCAATTAGCTATTGTTTAGAGAAAGACTCTCTACTCTGTTGGTCATTTGAACAGCAGACCTATTTGGCAGAGTGAACATATTACAGACAATGCTATTCAGAGAGTTTTATTTTGCAGTTGGCCGACTCATTAATTAACATTAATTGACTAAATTTGCTAGTGCCGGTTGTTATTATGGTCTTAAGATCAGCAACTGGATAATTCACCTCTTACAGCTTGTTAAGACATTATAATGTAAGTTAATTAGCATTGCAATTGAAAGTGGAACATTCAGCTCTAATATGAAATGCACCTTCCATTGATAACTCTCACAATGGAGAATTGAAACACTAATTTGACACAGCATCATGCATATCATTTCACTACCTTGTTTTCTCCCCACGGTGGGTCGTAAATGAACGGTTATTGTTTGAAGGTGATCAATATTAATATTTAATCCTCATGAATCCGACTCAGAGCGAAGGTTTCTGCTTCATAGAATAAAGCTAAGAAAAGGAAAGTTTTTTCTGCAGAGACCACAGTTCTGAGTGACCTTACAGTATGTGCACCAGTAAATGTCTTTCTGCAGTAGGTGCTTTGTCAGCTTGTGCCTCTGCAAGTAAACGTGGAGGCTGTTCTTAAGTAACATGTTGTTTGCCAGTAACAGGCGCCCTGGGAAATGTTTCACATAATGGTGCATGACCACTTTTCTCTCAGTGGATGTTCTTGGTGCCACAGCAATAAACCTGAGGCCCATTTTAGAAATTGGTTCAACCAAATGGGCCACTGTTGTTAAAACTACTGGGAAAACAGCACAGTATGGGATGTATTCTGCCTCTGGCATGCTACCAATATTGAGCCGTGCTACTGGGTGTATAATTTGTGCTGATTTAGCAATAGGTTTAGATGACTTATCAAAGCTTCTACATCAATGTTTCTACCTAAGGGGGTTACCTTATGCATTCATAAGTAGTCATGAGACTTCTTGTGGCCTGTCGCACTCTCTAGGGCACTGTTCTATTTTTGGCATTCAAATACCACACTAACCTGCTTGGAAATTGGAGTTCTGCAATACTCTGCGTTTTTATTTCATGTCCAATATTCTACGATGTAGATCTTTTACTTTCTCTCTGTGTAAAGAGTAGATTAGTTGTCATCAGATATCGCTATCTAAAACTATATGGTGTCCACACTACTTGCGTACAGCTTGTGTGTTTCTGCCTACTTTTTGCTAACGGTTGCAGGGTTCAACGTTAATGTTCTTGCCCAAAGTCAATTTTTTACTTGCTTCTATACAAATTGTTTTATTTAGGGCGGCTGTAGCTCAGTGAGTATAGTGGTCGTCCTTTAACCCCAAGATTGGCAGTTCAATTTGTGTGCATGTCGTGTGTCCTTGAGCGAGACGCTGAACCCCAAGTTGCTCCCCGGGCGCTTTGCAGCAGCCCACTGCTTCTAAGGATGGATTAAATGCATACCTGTACGTATATGACGCATCTACGTTGTTTTTTTTTTTAAAGTTGAAGTTATTAGTGGTTATGAAATAACAACAAAGTCTACGGTTAATTGTCATGTTTTATCCGCCTTGCTCTCAAACTTGTGGCAAACTGCCCAAGACATATAGTTTCACCCACATCCTCTAACGCCACCCAACTAAACTCCTGCAGGATAATTGAAATGCTAACTTGCACTTCAGCTCATAAACTTTGTCGCCATTTTCTTGCACGTTGCAGATGCTTTTAAGGAAGCAAGATGGCTCGAATTTCAAGTTAAGTTTATTTATAGAGCCCATTTAAAAACAACAAAAGTTGACCAAAGTGCTGTACAGTGGCAAAACAATAATACAATATCTATAAGCAGACACGCCTTAGCTACTTCCAACATCATTTCCAGAAAAAAAACAATCTTTTTTTTGCCAGAATGGGCAATGAGTTGCTAGATTTACCAGCCCGACGTGGCATTTTACATGCCCGGGCAAGCGGGAAATCCTTATTGTTGAGCCCTGGGTTGAACTGGTCTTCAAGCAGTGCAGAACAGCAGAAATTGTATTGCCTTATTGGGCCTGCTGGTTTTCTGCCATACTTTGGCCACTATGACCGTGAAAAATGGAACTATGTGGTATTGAAAAGGTCTTAAGAAGTCAACAGTTTGTTCCAATCTGCGTACTTCTGTACTTACACTTACTACTTTGAGTGCATAAGTGCGTTCACACTGGGAAGTACGGCAAAATGCAGTGCACTCAAAGTACCCAGATGTTGTACTCAAATCGGTCAGATCGTTGAGTATGGAACGCTGGACACTTTCCACACTCAACTGCCTCCATCTTGGCTACGTAGCGGAAGAGGCAGAGCCACAACCATTATTCAAACAGACATAGATAACAGAATAAAACAATACAATACGTAAACATACCGGTGCATTTTCAGCCAACAGGAGGACACATCGTAGGCGACGACGTTGGAAACGTAATTTCCACTCTGCTTTCATTTTTTTTTCAGAAGATATTTTGGCGGGTAGCGAGCCGCGGTCAAATGTTGCGATCGTCATTTCCAGTCAGTGCGCCGCAGAGTATTCGATTCAAGACGACCCTACCCCGTTGAAATTTACGCACTACTCAAGTGAGTACAGAGTGCACAAAGTACACTACATTGAAGTATACTTCTGGAAGTACGTGGATTGGAACACACTCTAAGATTTAATTTGGTGAAGACTGCAGAAACCCTGAAGAGAGCTGTACTAATGTCCGTCTAGACACATGTAGGCTCAAGGAAAGCTGCTGTACCATATGTAAATCTGCCACTAATCCCCACCCCCGTACATTTCACTATATGTTGGCTTCGCTTCTAATGTAAATTGCCGGTCACGCTTAATACAACAGCTCTCTTAAGTTATATAAGAAGTGTCTCATTGCAACTGCTGCACCATGATGCTCACATGGAGTGGCGAGGATATATTACAGGCTGTGTAATGCAGCACATCTTGATGAATGGGGCCCCATGGTGTGAAAGTAATTTTTTTCTATTCTGTATCTGTAACCTAGAATAACCATTCTCTCCCACCAGTTCTGCTCCCCGGGATTCATTTGTCATCTCTCTCGTGCTGGCGTCATTACTAAATTTCTTTGGGAAGGGGTGTATTTCCAGCAGCAAGTACATACAGCCTGTTGTTCTTGGCACCCGGGATTCATTAGAGTGGAATTGCTTGTAACATTGGGCAGTTTGTCAGGAGCATCAAGAAAATTGCACTGATTACTGCAGAAATAATTTCCCTCCCTTGTATCACTTGTAAGCTACTGTTGCTCACTTAAAGAAGAGGCGTCGGTCGGTTGATAAGTCTGTTCATAGTTTGTTTTCCTGATATTCTGGCCTCTCACTTTCTTATGGTCATGAGCTGTCGTATCAAAGCCCTGAAGAGAAACAGAAAACCAATTACCTCCCCATCCATACACTAAAACTTGTTTAGAACCAAATCCACCTTATCCCCCCCACTTCAGGTCTGTTTTGAGATGTCTCTTGTTCCAAAGTAAGGTCAATTCATTCTGCAGACATCACCTGGCACCGCTGTTTTGTTCTTTTCTTCGATAAAGTTTAGATTGTCTTCCGGGGGGGAAAATGTTTCACCTCTATATTCTCTTGACAGCTCGGGATATTCAGGCGGCTCCGCACCTCCAGCCTGGAGAAGCTTTAGACCTGATGAAACTATATTCTCTGCTGATTGCACCATAGTCTCATCTGCTCATTTCAGTACCAGGACCCACAAAATCAGTTTTGCAGAGTTTTTAAACTGACGGCTCCAAGCGACACCCAGAACTCTTTGAAACAAAGTTTAACTTCCTGAAATCATCCAAATGTGACGTCAGTAGGCTGGATGCAGTATGCTCGTGTCTGCCAACCGGGCCGGTCTGTGATGCTTTATGCAAAAACACCACAGGGAGAAGAGAGGCAAAAGATCTGACAGTCTAACTGGACAGAACACTTTCTTGTTTTCCGTTCAGGTATTTCACTCTTGAGATTTGTATTCTCTACATGGGATTTCTGGACAAATGAGGCAAATTTACAGCATCTCAGATAGGGGGAAATTAATATGTAAGAATTGTAATTTAGGCCAAAAAGAGGGTTTTTCTGACACCAAAACCTCGCCATATGCAGATTTATCAAAGATATTGACTGCTTTATCCATCTCCTTCACCAGCTGATAGCCACAAATCTTGAGGTTACCTATCCCGCAATGTCCGTTTTTCTGATAACATGAGTGTCTGCGATTGTTAAGCAAGCTTGGCAGGTGTAGATAATGCCACTCGGGTGTGTTGCAGCCGGAGACACTAACACACACACACACTGTAAATGTCCATAACAAGAGATATCGCAACCACAGGGAGACTGTTTGTTGTTGATTTGCCGTCTGCCACGTTAAGGAAGGTTTGCATAGCTAACTTAAATGAAGGAGACAAGAACTTAGTTAGGGGTCTGGCAGCTATGATAAGCTATGTGGACCTAGCTAGTATGGAGGCCAGCTTGTGCTACCTGACTTGGTGGCTGTTAGTAGTAGCTAACACTGCTAGCTTAGTCCGCTAACAACGGCGTGTTAGTTTCATGGCAGCTAACACACTTTCCCTCTCTCTTTTTTTTTCATGTTTTCTATTGTTTCTTTAAGAATGGACTACAACAACCTAAACCATAACAAATAAAGTAATATGTATATGTAATAACACATAGTAACTGTAAATTGAAAAACAAAGTATTCAAAAACAATGGAAGAGAAAAAAAATTGTATTTATAACATAAAAGAAAATAATAAAATAAATACATAAAATAATAATATACAAATAAATAAGAAATATAAAATACGTTCTAAACAAATTTAAATATAAAAATAAATAAATAGAAATTAATAGAATATATACACACACCAGATTCCCAACACCTACTTACTGTATATCTTGGTGGTCCCGCCCCCACGTTAATTCACCCGCACAGGATAGACATGGAGTACATACTGTGTGTTTAAGGCTGCAAAGTGCTTGCGTCACCCCCTTTTGTGGTATGGCTCTGCCTTGACATAAGGGTCATGACTGCCAACCCATGCTGGCTTGAGTAATAGCTTCTGAGGCTAACGCTGAGAGAGCGTTCGCCATAATAAAACACTGAAACGTGTTTGAAAGAGAACCACAGTAACTGTTCCTAGATATTTTACACAGGCAATACCATATAATGAATGATTCAATGTGAACCGACAATACATAATATCACACTTACACATTATATAATGCTGCAAAGGCAGTTGATTCCTTCTCATTTTTTGTCACTCAAGCAAGCAGGGCATTCATTAAGGCATAATCAGTCTTATAATGGACTGTGTTAGAGCAACTTCAAAGCCTTTTTCAAACTACAATAATGACACAGAGCTATTACAGTAGCGCCATCGGTTCTTCAGGACAGTTTTATCATCACTTCTTTCATTGTAATTCCATGGAATTTTGCAAAATGGGACTAAACGTTAAGTAGAAGTCAATTTGGGACGTCTGAGATGATGCTTCACTGCTAGTCAGGTTAGAGTCATGTTTCTCTGCAGCTGATGGAACAGTTAGACTGGTGGTGTTTCAAAATTATATACCACTTAACAAACTACACTTTCAGTCTGAATCAGTGGGCAACCTCCGGGTCTGAAAAGCGAAGCTTTCTAACAGCCAGCAGGGGGCGACTCCTCTGGTTGCAAAAAGAAGTCAGATTGTATAGAAGTCTATGAGAAAAGGATCCTACTTCTCACTTGATTTATTACCTCAGTAAACATTGTAAACATGAGTTTATGGTCTCAATCGCTAGTTTCAAGTCTTCTTCAATACAGAGCATGATGTTCATTTAGTAAATTATGGTCCCATTTAGAGTCAACTAGACCATAAAGCAGGGGATGCTTTAGGGCGTGGCTACCTTGTTGCTACCACGCCGTGGTCCAGTCTGGGAGTTGTCCGTGTTTTCGCGTTACAACTTTTAACTTTTTCACAGTGTGTTTTCAGTTCATGAAAGTTAATTGTATCATTTTGGTCCGGTAAAAATGTCTTATTCAGCGTTGTACTTAGCTCAACCCTCTGGTATCACTTATGGTTCCAAAAACCAAGATGATGGTGGCCAAAAACCAAGATGGTGACTGCCCCAAAAAACAAAGATTGCGACGGCCAAAATGCCGAGGTTTCAAACCCTTAGTCCACAAACCCATGGGTGACATCACAGTGACTACATCCACTTCTTATATACAGTCTGTGCCCTAAATCCCTTTTTGATGCCCTATAATTGAATACACAACGGAAACCGTTATCACCGTCTTGAATCCCACTCTCTGTATCTCACCGACATCTCGCTGACTGACTGTCAGTGACGGCTTGTTTGTTGGCAGTGAACCCTGACCAACAGCCAGAACTCAAATATATCCCCTAATTAAATAATAGATGCTTTCACACTGTGGAAGTTCTCCAGTGTCAACTTTTTTTCTCAACAAACAGCATGTGCAGCTCCAGTAAATTACCATACTTGACATTCATCACCTCATCAAATTGCAATGCAACTGCCCCCTCACGGCTCAGCCAATGTGACTTTGGCTGATTTTGTTGTGGCCGGTACATAAGTGGCACTTAAAATAGGACTAAATGAGCTGTCCACATTGGGTGCAAGATTTATTGTTTGAGAATCTATCTGAATAAGGTTTTTTTTTTTTGCTAGGCAAGTGACACACACACACACACACACATTGTGATTGCTGGTAATGCATTCATGGTGTTTACAGCTGCTCTGCCTTGTGAAAACACCTCAGCCTCACTTGGTAATGGCATGGTTACATAACATGCGGTATTTAGACTTTTTCCCCTCCACATGTGTAAGTAAACATTCATGATTGCATCCGAGGGAGAGCGTATTTCTGATAATCTAATCAACTCTATTAACGGGCGAAAATAAACTTCAACTTGATCTTAAAAACGTTCTGTCGTTGTGTTTGAATAGAAGCGCTGAAAAACCTGATTATTTAAATCCCGCTGCTTATCTTCGTCCTCTGCAAACAGCAGAGCAGAAAAAAACACGGTCCTGCCGGTCGGTCTCATCAGCATTTGCCGCCTTTTGTTCAGTGTTTGCTTTGACCGAGATGAAAGGGAAAAATAAAAATATATAGCCCAACTCGGCGTACTGAGAATCGCTTTCTTCTTCTCACTCTCTGTCTTCCGTTGCTGCTCTTTTCTTCCACCCCAGTACCTTTTTTTATTCTTATTCTCCTTTTATTATTCTTCTTCTTCTTCAGGCTATACAGTAGCTCTGTGTGTGGAGAGCTGGCTATCTAGTCTGGCACCCTGCCCTTATACTGGGGATTAACAGAAAGCCTCGTATATGGACTACATGTTCTCATATTCTACTGCTTTTAATCATTCAGTGTGAAATCTCAATTCCTTCGCAGAGCCTGTTATGTAATTTATTGCTAGTCTTAATTATTCTTCTTGCTCAGGTTATTTGTTGGCATTATACTTTAAGCAGTGTAACAACAAATTTTCCGTCTACAGTATGAAAGCTAAAAAGGAATTCTAATGTCCTAAGTATTATAATTATTGGCTTTCTTTGCGAGGTGTTATTTTTTTTCTTTTTTTTCCTGCTGAGTTGATTTAACAAAGCAACTGGATAAAAAAGTGCAGCAGCCCACACATTTAGTCTTTTGTGGCAAATGAGTAAGAGATGCAATTATCAAAAGGCCAGTAAAACCTTTCCTTCCAACAGTGACTGCTCAATTTAAATTAGCCGTGCATGCAGATGAACAGCGAGGGCTTCTGGGAGATGATAGTATCATTCTGTGCCTTCTGTGACTGTTATCCTCTGTGCCTTTTAACACAACATACGCTAATCATTGGTGAAGAAGTCAACCCAAAGACGGTACTTAATGTCTTAATTCACAATTTCCTCTCATGTAGTTCTCATAATCCTGGCGTGTTTTGACTGTTAGCGGAGCCTGAATTTAGCCTATCTTCTTGGTGGAGGTTGTTGCAGATGAGTGCAGGTACTACTCAGGGCTGACAAAAGTACTTCCACCATCTGCATATTTTTTAGGTTAACAAAAAAAAATTACTCCACAGGGTACCTTTAACTTTATATTAGGCTGTCACGATATCTGATTTTCACAACACGATTATTGTGGCCAAAGAAATCCATGCTATATTACAATATTATCACAAGGAATCAGTCAAATGCATCTTTAACTTTGTTTACTGTGCATTTTGTCTCTTTTTTGGCAAATGAGTGTAACTCATTTGTATGCGGGGTGTTGGAGGACGGAGACAAAGTGAGAACAGAGAGAAACTAAAATGATTGAGGAGGTGCTGGATTATTTACACAATATTATCATATGTAATCTTGTATCAAGAAAAACAAATGGGATTAGAAGTAGTGTCGGTGCATTAATAATACAATAATTTACATACATGTCTTATTGTCAGACTGCAACTAATGATTATTTTCATTGGTGATTAATCTGCTGACTAGTTTCTTGATTAATGGATGTCGACCAGCGTTTCCCAAAGCCCAAGATGATGTCCTCAAATGTCTTATTTTGTCCACAACTCAAAGATATTCAGTTTACTGTCACAGAGGAGTAAAGAAACCAGAAAATATTCACATTTAAGAAGCTGGAATCAGAGAACTTTGACTTTTTGTTCCTTAAAAAATGACTCAAACCGATTAATTGATTATCAACATAGTTTACAAAAATAATCATTGCAGCTCTACACAATATATTTACCTTATATATGTTTTTGTAATTAATATACCAATTTCATAATTGAATTGCAAGCAAAGAGTTTCATTCTCCTTATGTAATACTTCAAAACAGAAAGTTCAAAACAGAAAGTTCGAAAGTGCTTTTGCTGACTTAATCGTGTCGCTCCTCTTCATGAAACCAAATCTTCATCCCTGGATTTGCGTCTCCGCCACACATTTCTTCAGACTCTCAGTTCCAGACTGCAGCTGAGATTCATGTCAAAAAGACAACGGGACATTGTTTTTGTTTGAACACATTTCCGTTACGGCGTGTGTCTTGGAGTTTTGACTAAAAGGGTTTTCCCAAAGTGTCAATCAAGTTCTTTTTTTCTCAGTTGTTCTCCATGGTAACTTTGCTGCGGCATGAAATTCCCCTCCGTGAACTATATGGGATTTAACTTTTGGTTTGCATTAAAATACAAGTCATACATGCGAGGGTAAAGTCAGGAATTAGATATTTGAAGCTGCAGTGTACATTTCTTAATGTTAAATGTGGTCTAATGAACACAGTTTAATGTTTATGCATGCTGCACATAAACCTTGTTAACAGGGTTAAATCTAAAAGAATTGCTTACAAACACTGACAGGTTTCGTCGTGATGTTCATTACAGTAGAGTAGCTGGTGTTTGGAACGGTTCACTCCTCATTTCCTAATGGAGAAGATGGGGGTGTAAACGGGAAAATAAGACTGTTATCTCCACGTCTGTATTGTAAGTTAGACTCTTTCCAATTAGAACGTCTGTACCCGAGGGCCCTATTGCGGGTAATTGTTTTTAAGAATCGCACCCTGAAGACTGCTCTAATGGCACTGTATCGCTCCAGTATATGCTCAATTATTCTATATGCGTTCATGAAAGCTGTCGTCAGCAACTCATAGATAGACGTGGTTTTGTTTTTTTTTGTTTTCCTATGTGAAGGCAAAGCTTTTCTATCTGTACTCTGCTGCAGGGCACGTCGATGTTAGCTGCGTATTAATTAAATGTCTACCATTATAGCTGCAATTTCTGCAGGTGTCTGACACTCAGGCTGAGCGTGAAGCAAACAGCCTAATTGAATTTAGCTTGTCACTTAAAACACTTGGTTCATATCTAAACACAGCTGGCTGCGTGGACTTCCTGTTTTGTTTTCGCTGGTTCCTGTAGACCGGGCTCTGTGATTATCTGTTTTTGTCGGGTACAAGCACATTTTTCTGCAGCCGTAGCTAACAAAGCCTCCGTTTCCATCTGCCGTGCTGTCCAAAAGAGTTTTGGTATTCAGACAAACTGCTGCCTGGAAAGGTGAACTAGAGTTTGTTGGAGTCGCTATAAGGTCAGCTGTCAGATTAGTTGGGAGGTGAGTTGTGCGATTGTGCTCAGCGGTTCCCCCCCGAGACATTTATTATTACAGAACTGTACGGGAATGTTTGCCGAAAGGTTGAAAACTTAAACTCTGCTACAGCAGCTTTTGCCTATTGCAGTTGAAGTTCGTAACTTTGAGCAAACAGCCAATCAGAGCCGAGGAGTCTCTGAAGCAGCTGTCAATCACTGCTGTTGAAGCTCATAAACTCCGGTCAAACTAGACTTAACTGATCAAATATGATTCTGTAATGCCTAGTTCACACTACACGACTTTAGCCCTGGTTTTTCCGCTGCCCGCCAGTTTTTGAAGCTCCCCGACAAAAGCCCCAGATCACAGGCAAATTGGCGTTGGCTCGCCGCTCGCACATCTGTGCTAGCTCGCCGATGCCTTGCAGACACATTCCAGATATCTAGCATGCTAAATATCTGTACCTGTCGGGGACTCCACTCCGGCCACGAGCTACAGCATGTGAGAGTGCGAGACACGGGTTGATGGGAAACCTGGGGGAGGAGGGGTCGCCTGTAACAACAGGAACTTACTGAAGTTGTTGTTGCACCTAGAGGAATAAATAGTAAAAAAAAAAGAGTGTGGAAACAGGCCTCATGTGCCAACAACATCCGCAGTGTGTCTCGAGTATGGTATCACATCATTCACCGTGTATTCCTTGCATGTTATCGTGACAAAACATAGTTTGGAGACCTCATCGGGGATTCCTCCTGGTGAAAGATCTTGTAGTGTGTGACCACCTGTCGCCGGTCAGTCATGTAGCGTGAAAACCACAACGACATAAAGACTCCCGATGACAAGACAGGAAGTTGTGTAGTGTGAACAGTACAGCGATCTGACATCTTTGAATGTCTAGTAGTGTGAACTTAGCTTTACTGTAATGCCTATTTCTCGCCTCAAATGTTTTCGGAAACATATTTTAGGGTACTGTAAAATCAGAATGTTTGCTCCAGGCGGTGCTTGGTATTTGCTCGACTGTTTTCAACATGGTGGCCGGGTCACAGGAACCCTGTTAAAGGACAGTCCTGTTCCATTGATCCTTACATAGTTCAGAAAATGATCCTGACTTTTCTTGACATTTTGAGAAGTACACTCCACACAAGAAGCACTGGGGTGGGATTGTTTTTTTTTTGGTGAATAGCGCTTCACCGTTGTTAGTCTCAAAAATGTGACACTGTTCTTTCTGCTCTTCAGTTATTGTTTCCTGCTCTGCCATTATGTTTCCCTGACAGTTCCCAGAGATGCTAGTCACATAAAACACAACAAGAAGTGACAGTCTATTAACACAGCGGACCGTATTAGCGCGTCCATTTCATAGTCCGTCACTATTTGACAGTGGCTGTCATCTTTGCTCGTTTACTCGGCGGCGAGAAGCACCAAAACTCAAAAGCCATCGAGGTATTCAGAAGTATACAAAACTGTGTGAATGTGTCGGGGAGGGATGGCTTCGAAAAAGCCACTTGCCTCGCCTCACGGAGTCGATCAGTCCATCAATCTGGCCCACGGGACGTTCTGTCAAGCGACACCCAGCCGGTCCTGTTAGCGTGGCAATGAAGCCTGACACCTGAATCCCAAAGGTGCTTTGAGAGATGCCACATGTAACACGGGTTTAATAGACACTGACAGCAGTCCGTCTTTGCTCGGCTTCCCTTCCCTGCGAGCACTCTGAATCCGACAGTATGTGCTTTTCAGCGGAACAGCACGCTGAAACGGCACAATGATCCCGTGTCCTTGATAAACACGGCTCAGCAGGGCTGAGAGAGAGGCTGTGTGAAATAGGAATGCTTACTCAGGCTTTTCACATATATGAATAGAGCAGGAAGGAGGAATATGTAAGTAGGAAAAAACTAAAATTGCAAGTAATCTGACCCAGTTTTTTTTCTTCCTCGTGGCTCCGAGCTGGTGATGCAGGCAGCTTTTATATTTATGCTCTTGGTTTGGATTGATCTCACTATGAGGCAAAGAGATGCATCTCAGGGGGGGAGGCTGGCCTTTTAATAGCCATTGTTTATCACCACTCGTACACACATGCATGAGCTATTCTTCCTCACACACAAAAGTGTATACGGCATGTTTTTTTCTGCATGTGGAAAAGTAGCTTTTGCTATGCTGTTATATTTTACCGGGTTATGATGTACAGTGCATATAACTTATGGTTATTTTGTGAGAAAATGTTGAATGTATTTTTTGTTATGTATGCACTTTCCATCAACCTGCCTCCCATACTTTTACTTTAGATCATGATTGACACTATACCCAGAATAAAGTTCAGTGTCCTCAGAGAGCCTGTTACTTCCAGCTGTTCATTGTTTTTTTTTTGGCGATGTGGAAAGTAGTGACAGAACTGCAAGAGCACAATTGAATTTGAAAATTGTATTTAGAAGTGCAATGTCTAAGGCAACAAGGTGTTGTGCTTCAATACCGAAAGGCTTTCTGACTGACTGGTGAGGGGTCCCTGGCCTATATATATACACCATGACTTGGATGGCTGTGAGTCATAAACAAACATACCCCAAATTCTTAGCAGTGCTGCGTTGTGCTCCGTTGATCTTTTGTGTTAAAGCAACACAAGGAGGCTGCGTTGGTGTGGGCCAGTTGCTTCGGGTACCAATGAGAATATGAAATCTGATACAGGAAGAAACACTTTGAGTGATACCTACGTGAGTTTTGGAGGCTTAAAAGCTAGGCTCGGTAGTTCTATTTGTTGAAATTCGGTTTACATCCCGACAGCAGTCAATCAATAAAATGCTCTGACATAGAAAAAAAAAAGGACTATAATAAGCCCGTCTAGTCATTTCATTCGACCTGAATGTAATGATTGTCTGCTCGCACTCATTGCACATCACCAGAATTTTCCACGAGCTGCTATATCTTGACAGCTGTGAGTACTAACAATAGACATGTTTGTTGTTTACGTTCATTATAATCATTTTAGGGGAGTGGCTTTGGAGGAAGGCCTGAAGGGACGGACTGTCAGTGTTGCAGACTTGGCGACTTTCAACCCTAGATTTAGCGACTTTTGGAGCTAGTGCTGCTAACTACTTTCATTGGAAAAGAGTTGGCAACACTGGGCTGAGTTTTTCGGTTGGATAGTTTTTCAAATCTAGCGTACTATTGCTAGTCTCTCAAGATCACCGACCCTACCTTTAACCACCACTGATTAAGATCCTGAATGTGTCTCTGCTTAGGGCTCAATATTGAGAAATAGATGACTATTACGCTCGTCAGTAGACGGCTGCCAACAATGGAGGTGTAAAGAGAAGAGCACCTCATTAGGAGCCACCTCGTCATAGTGGGGCAATTAGCATTTGGGAGGAAATTCTTTGAGCTCAGTCACTGCTCAGCGCTCTCCACCCACTGCCTGGACTGATGAGGAGAACGCGGGTGGCGGGAAGGTGGGAGTATCAAAGTAGTCATGGTCTTAAGGCTGTTCTGCAGCTTTTGTTGTTAAAAAAAAAAAACCTTCATGTTAACGTTTAAAAATCCATTTTCACTTCAACCATGATTTCATCTGTGGGTTTTCATTTGAACGCTGATGTCTCAGTCGCCGGTGTTTATAGTGCAGTACATGCCATCATTTCGATAAGCCTCAGTAATGTAAACCTTATTCGAGATCCTTCCCTTTTGCCTTTTCTTACTTCAACTTTAAACGAGAGGTTTAAAATTCTGTTTCATGTCCAATCAAAGAACAGCCGTCTGAGCTTTACGCCTCAGCAGGTATCCTGCTTCAGACAGAGTGGAGCAGATCTTCGTATTAAAGCTGTAAGTCAACATCATAATTGCCTCAGAATGTGTGAACTCAAGTAAAACCTTGAAGAGACTGTTTCAAAAATATAGGAAATGTCCTTTAAACAATGCTACATTGAAGGTGCAGTGTGTAATACCTAGCCACCTGCTCCAAACAAATAGGGAGCAGCATTTCACCTCTACTGCTGGGTCCATACACAATCTGAATTTACTGCCATCAGTTATTAAAAAATCAAGAAGCCAACTGCTAACTAACAGCAAGGTAAGAACACGTAAAATACCACCAAATGCTGAAGAGCCGGTCAAACACACCTATCTTATAGTCTTCACGTGTGGTGTCAGCCTGAAGTTTACGTTAGCCATCTTTGTTTTTACTGTGCCAAACGGTGGAATTAGAACTTCTGTGTTCGTCACGTGATGTCATTGGGCCCAAAAAAAGACTCTTTACCATAGACTTACATTAGGAAATCTTTCTTCTACCAGACACACTAGCCATTGTTTTGGTGTTTTGGATTCTCAGCACGTCCCCTGTACATAGATTAGCTATTAACTTTTCCAAGTGACTGGACTGAACATGTGAACACCAAGTCAAAGAACAAACATATGGATCAAGTGAAGCGTGCTGATACGCATTGATTATTTTGTGTGACATTCACACTGCCAGTGTTAGAGTTTCCATCACCACTCATGAAGAAAAAAAAACCCCTCAGAGCTGTATGAGCTCCGGATAGAGGTGTTTTATTTTTCACTCCTACTATTATCAATATGTAATTCCTCAGCCTAGCTTGCGTGTGTCACCTGTCATTGTCAGCTTGCTTTAGTATTAATATTTGCGAGAGATAAAGCAGACAGAAGGGGCAACAGGGGTTGTTTGCATACCTCTGGTAAAGTGTGGAGACGGAAAACCCCAAAGCTAAAACTCAAATATTTTATGAGCGGGGACACTCTGAGCTTATAAATGAATTTAGCAGCTTTGGAGCTGGCCCAAACACAACTTCCTTTAAAAAAAAAAAAAAAGCCACAACTGTCCCCGTCCTTAGCATTCATGTCCAAACACACTGTCTTTTAAAAATGTTCTGTTCTTTCTCAAGGACAGTTTGGACATTTTATGGTTGTTTATTGGAGCATCGACCGCATTGTCGCAAGGATGTCCTCCATTTATGTGATAGTGTCTTTAACTAAATGTCCCGCCTTGCCAGCCTGTAAAAAGTAAGGAGGCAGTTACTTTTTTTTCTTTTTTCCCCTGTACCCTTTGAAGCAGCTGCAAGGTCCAGAGAGTCTAAAGCCGTCTGTAGCTCCTGTGAAAGGATGCCTACAGCCTTGTCAAAAACCGGTGCTGCCAGTAAGACACGTATAAGAAGTCCTATGAAAGGACGCCTGGGGGTTTTAATCTGATCCCGCTGCCTGTGGCTGAGCCAGAGATGGGGGTGGTTTGATGCAGACATGGGTGACTGGGGAGATATAAATGACAGTGACAGTGAATCACACAGTTGACACATTGCATCACACCTTTGTCACACTCGTCCCTGTGGGACGTTGCTGTTAGCAAGGTTTCTGTATGTGTAGTCTGTATGTGTAGTCCACGGTCTAGTGAAACTCTGTGAGGGAAAATAACCCTAATTTACCTTTTTTATTTTAGTGGTACTATCAAAACTGCTACTTGTTTATCAGCGACAACAGCTTCCAGTAATTATGTCGAGACCAACATCACAGACGACGACCATGTCTCTAGGTAAACTACACACCATGACTCATTTTAGTCTGGGGGACAGTGAATCTATTAAACATACGCAGTACCCGACGTTAAATTAAATACAAGCCACAAGAGTTAAAGCCTCACGTATGAAAAATAGCCATGACCATTAAAGTTGCATGGGACAGACTTTCCTATTATTCCTTTATGAGACACGCGATGCAGCCGACATCAAATAGAGGTTAGTGGCCAAGGAGAATGGTAGATGTATGGTAGATCCAAAAGTATTTTCATGTTTTTTCAGCTGCATATCTTGAGCATTTTTAACACACATTGGGTTTGTCTCAAAAAAGTATTACCTTGAGCTGTATTTTTATTTAATACCCTTAATATCAACACTGTTTAATGTTAAAAGATAGGCAAACAGTCTCCACCATGTCTGTCCTTAAACAATAATAACACACCCATTTTAAGGATGTCACGGTGAGGAAAATTTCCCAACCGGTTAACGAACTTTTACACCAATTACACCGGACATTTTACATGAAAAGATCATGTCAATATCTTTAGAGCGCCTACTTTTACCTGTACTGTATGTGTGTCTGGACTCTCCGGTCGAGCTTTCGCTGCAGGGCCACAGGTTTCCTCCCAGTGCCGCTGCACCGTGTACACCGGCTTTGACCGCTCCGTCCTCCTCATGGCTCCGTACCAAAAGTTTACAGATTGCCTCATTACCGTCATGGTTCTCTAATAGCATTATGTTGCATTTGTTGTTGGGTTTAAATCCCGAATATTGCCAAATAGCTTTTGCTTTTCGCTGACACCAAATCCTCCGCCATTATCTGTTAACTCTCTCTCGTCCTGTGACAAGTGTGTGAAAACTTTCACTTTATAACTGTACCGTCCATCGTCTACGTATTGATAACAAGCATAATATTTACAAATTAGACTTTTTTTTATTTGATGAACGTGGGCGCTGTGAAAATGAACTAAATGGGTTTTATTTCTATCAAAAAAACAAAAAAAAAACACTACCGCAGCAAGCCCTAACCCGTATGTACATAGAAACAGGTATAGCTTGCTGTAATCCTTCCAAGAGATCCCTTCCTAATGCAATTCCAATATAAAAATCATAGGTTACAAAATCTGCAGTCCCTGTTCTGAATGCATTTTAAAGTGAAACTGAAACCGATTTCAAGCCTCAGCAGTTGGCGTTAGACAAAAACCAATGAATGTCTTTCAAAGTTACACTGTTTTTATTGCAAGATTGCTTGCTTGCTGAGCCACGGCAGAGGTATAGTAACGCAAAGAGGTGCACTAAAAATACTGACTTTGAAGGACAGCCGCTTGATTTGTGTCACTCAGACTGCTGAAGCCTCATATTAGCTTCAGCTGGTGGTTCCAGATGAGGCAAAGTAACAATTCCGCAGCTCTGTCACAAAGCCAGCACTGCTAAAGATCAGTTAACTACATGTACTGTTCTGTCATCCCTTTCTTTTCTTTCTATTCTGCCACTAGGAATAAAGAGAGGTATGCACAATGCTGCTCCCAAGCACATTGAATCTCTTCACTATGAGCATCCTGCCTAACGTCTTTGTCAACATGTATTTTTCACAAGTTGGCCTTAAAAGCATGTGGCCTCAAAAAAGCTACTGTGTAAGTGCCTGTTGTTGCACCCCTTGTGCATTTCCGTCTCTCATTTCCGTGCGACACCGTCGAAAGTTGGCTTGTTTTTGAAGCAAAAGTGACACGTCCCTCATAACCACCTCTCCCCCCTCTCCCCCATAACCGCGCTTGTCCTTTTATCCTCCTGTTTGTCAGTTTTTCATAATAAGATAATATAATGAGAGACAGGGGAAGATAGTGTCTGTATGAAAATCGTTTAACTGCACTGCTTATCAGCTCTCGGCATATGGAGCTGTTTAAAGCACGAGGGACGGGAGTGTGTATGTATCTCACTACATCTGCTGTAAATGATACAGGATTATGGGGGGGGTGATGAGGGAGCGGTGGTACGGGACAGAGGTGACATTGCTGAGTAGTATCCCTTCTGCCCCTGTTAGGCTACAACTTGCTAACTGTGAAGATCGGACCCACGACTCCTTTCGAGTTGGCTGATACAGAGACAGCAGCTGCTATTGTAGCTAATTGACCCAATGGGATGGAAACGTGTGGAAGGATGCTGTAATCAGTTATTCATGTCTTCATTTATGTAAGATCTCCTTGGATGATGCCTGTGGATGTTGACCCCTTCTACACCGGAGGAAACTCTGCAAAGAGTCCTAAAAGTTTAGTTTCATTATTTAGTTCATTACCTCCCTCGACCGTGCTCCGTTTCCTCCTCCTCCTCCTCCTCCTCCTCCTCCTCCTCCGTTTGCCTCAACCCCTCCTTCCCTCTCGCTCTAAGCAGACTTATCAGAAGCGTTTGAAGTCTCTGGTTTTTACAGGGCTTCCTCCTCTCTGCCTCCTTCCTCTCCAGCCCTAGATTGAGATGCCTTTTGGTAAGAGTCCGCAGCCTTGGACGTCAGTAACATCTTTATCAGCAGTGATAGTTCCTCTGCATCACAAGATTAAACTGTAGTCTAGCCCGACCTGTAAAGTCTTTCCCCAACTTAGCCCCTTGTGAATGTTCCCCTGGGCGGCATAAATGCTGTCTAGACGTAAAAACACTCATAAAACTCATAAAAATGTATTTCGACTTGGGGCAGATGCCGTTTTCCTGACTTATATTAGTAATTTTATATCACTTATGTATCTCTAATGATGTGTTGAGGGCGGCTGTAGCTGCAGGCTGTTTGTTCACCAGCAGGCTCTCTGTAGCATGTCCTCTTGATGCCCCCTAATGCAATCGCGCTCCCATAGTACATAGAGATAATAGCATCTCAAAGTAATGACCTTAGCATCTGTGTCTATAATAAGGGACACCTTATTACCTTTCGCACCCTTCCAACTGGCATTTTTGTCATTTTCTATGCAACAGAATTTAGTTTCATGCATGCGTTTAATTTCAAACACCATCTGGAGGGAGCTTGAAATGTGACATTTCACCAATAGATCTGTAGAGCTGATGCCAGTTTTCACCCAAATCGAGGTCCTAACAGTTGCATACATAACTAGAGCCCCACCTGGTGATTACTGCCTGACATGTCGGGCCCACTTTGCCTCTTTGCAGCTTGATTTAAAGTGCTCTCTGAGGGCTTAGGGCCAGCCTCGCTGTTGGCTCAATTCATTCAACTGTCAACATTTTTACAACTCCTGGACAAGCCAGTGTTTCTGTACTGTATAACCTCTCGCACTGAAAAATGCAACCATGTCAAAAGTTCCCCCCCTAACACTTAGAAAAGTACATTGTTCACAGCTTTTCGCTGAATTTGCGATGGCAGATTGTCCATCACACACAGCCACATCTCAACTTTACTGGCCCCGTAAAATTTCCAGCAGGGAGGAATTTTAAATGTGTTTCACAAGATACTATATTCCCCCTTTCACAGCAGCCATTTTGACATGTCATAACAGGGTAAACACAGGTGTAATTGATAAAAATGAATTATGGTCCCATTCTATTTAGTGTGTCACAGCCATTCCAGTGAGCCAGCAAGTACCAAAAGGCTACCAGGACCCTCGCACACCTAAATGGAACAGGGCCATAATGAGGAAACTTTAAGTTACTGAGCAAACTGCGACTAGAAGTCTCATCTCCCGCTTGTTTTGGCTCTCAAGCTGGTGAACTACCTCACTTTCATCTCTCCAAAATTGGTTTGTGAACACCCCTTAGGTAATTGGCTCAGCATCCTAGAACAATAGGACTGCACTCCGTGAAGAGGGAATGGAGTATTGGACTGTACTGACAGCTTTGAAGGGCAAATTCATCAAACCCCCTCAGGCCTTTGGAAAGGTGAGATGGTAATGATAACTTTAGAGTTCAGATGCGGCCATAGCGATGTTGATTATGTGTTGCATAATATTGGAAGTGCCTGCATACTCACTCAGAGCTCCTTGCGTACAGTTTTCATGAGAAAATGTTGACTCAAATTGGATTTTTAGTAGTTACTTTATGGATCATTTTTTAGCTACACTAGCAGTGTGGCTCTAGGGATGGCAATCAGTTGGTCGGTCTATCCACCACCAAGCTGAAATATCTGAAAAACTATTGGATGGATTGCCATGAAATGTGATATAGATATTCAAGAAGAGGATGAATCCTCATGACTTTTCAGACTTCTCTGTCACTACCAGCAGATTGAGATATGCGATTCAGAGTGAAATGTCTTGACAACTTTTGGATGGATTAACATACAATAGTGTTGGCATTCTCGCTCTTTAGTTTTCTTAACAATTAGCATTACAATCTCCAGGGTAGCTGTAGACTCTTTAGCCGTGTTTCTTTCCACTGCATGGTACGGCTCTGCTCGACTCGACTCACTTTTGGTACCGGGTCCTTTTTCTCTGTGCCATGTTTCAACTGCAGATAGTACTCCCTCAGTATAAGCAGGATTCTCAGCCGATCGCCTTAGCGATGGCCCGTGAAACTGCCGTGACATCATCTTCACAGGAAACTCGCTGAATAATTTCAACGGCAACCAAACGGCGAGTTGCACTACGTCAGTTGTCCGGAGTCGTGTATGGCGTAGTTTTGTGAGCTGCCATTGTTTTTAAATCTGGGTCGAGTCAGTTAAAAGTTGCGGTCGTTATTGACGGTAGCTTGGCTATTTAAAAACGGTGGGTTTGTGCAGGATGTCCCGTGTCGCACTAGTAACGATTCTCTCTGAACAATCACTGGTCTGCAGTGTTTTAACTCCGCCTTCTAGTATCGGCTCATCTCGCTTGGAACCTCGACATATTGGTACCATCCACGATTTTTGCTAATGGAAATGCAAAAACAACCATTCCAATGTGTAATGAACTGAATTGAACTGGACTGCTTTGTGAAAACGTGCCGTTAGTCTTGTTCAAAGAAGTATATGAAACCTACGCAACTCAGAGATTTCCGTTTGGAGTCCTGCTGTGACTGAGTGAATGTAACTGATAGCAGAAACACAGAATGTTATGACATTGGTGAAGAAACTGTAATCATTGTGGATTGACGCATTTGGCCAATACCTGATCCAATTAATGAGGTCAGTATCAGTCCCAATACCACTTCAGCAATTTGGATCGGTGCGTCCCTAATCCTTACCAGAATTAGAATTAAACCTCTTCCATGATGGAAACTTCCACCACCGCTTTTACCTTGCACGGCAGCTGGATTCTCGCGGTCGCGAGATCATGCATATCACACGAAAATCCATCTTGTCAGGCTACAAGTCATGCGTTTGTGTCCGGCAAGTCAGACCACTAACCAATCAGTGTCCTGTGAGGAGCTACTGGCAGCTAAGGTTGTGGTTTAGGTGTGTGTGAGATGCAATACAAAGTGGCAACTGTTCGTTCTAAACAACAATGGTGGCTCCTGAAGAGGTTAGATGCTGCATTAGCATCAGTTCTATCAGAACTGGAGAGTATTTCTTTTTGAAAGAAGAGCAAAGAACAGCACTGAAGGTGATGTTTTCGCTCTTCTCCCAACTGGCTTTGGCAAGTTTGATTCATCCAATCACCTGCCAAGTATTTTTTGAAAGTGCCTGACCTTTTCCAAACAGTTTCCAATGACGGCTTCTCAGACGGTTCTGTGTAACAAACCATCTGGCAGGTTAGGTTAACCACTGTACTTGTGTACTTGTAAACCATTTTTTTCTAGCACTGTTGCTTTGCAGTTCATGCATAAAGCCTGAAAATCTATCAAATCTAAATCTAAATGAAAATATAAGTTGCAAGATTCCAAAGCAAGTCAAGACGGGAGCATTGGTTATAGATTACTCCGTCTGAAGTGTGTTTTTGTTAAAATGTAAATAAAGCTGTTGACTGCAGGAAGCTCCCTTCGCAGCAGTGCAGTTTAACAGCATGTGAAACCAGCAAAGATCTAATAAAAGTGGATTACAACTGAAGCCTGTTTTGGAGCTGACATGAGTGAACGTGGTGGGAGTGTCTGCTGCGTGAGTCCGTGGGTGGTTGGATTAATAGACGAGGATCTAGATTGGATGTAATGAAGCGAGGCAGAAAGCAATGGAGGAAACTCGTCTCCACCAACCCCCGCTGTCTCAACTGTTAATATTTGGAAATGGCAAAGGGATGGGAGGGTTTTTTACTCATCATCTCCATGCGTTTATATACTGTACGCACACCAACCGTGTCACTGATGGTGGTACATTTGGTATTGCCTCATTTTCCCACATTAATCGATCATCTCTGACCCTTTCTCGGCCTCACAATACCCTCTGACCAGATCCTCGATCCTCGGTTTCTGAAAAATGAAACGTGTTTTTTCGAGGATCAGAGCTGTGCTGATGTAACACAAACACAACCTGTTCCCTCCCACGCACACCACACAGTCTGCAGGGGTCCACTGTAGCTGTCATGTCACCGAGCCTCTCCGCTGATATTAGCCGACATCTGACCTTTAATGAACACACAACCAGAGCCGTGCTGTTGTGGGAGGTTAGCGAGGCTGTCTTGACAGCGCTGTGGTCTAATGAGAGGGGCCCTCTCAGCGGAGCCGGTGTCAGTCCGCCACAATAACCGCAGAAAAAAAAACCCTACACACCTCATTAGCATCATGCTAATAAGCCACTCTGCTGAGGATGTCATGGAGAAGCTTGAGTGGAGTGGAAAGAGGGATGGCATGTTTACAGCCATATCAAAGAATTCTTCAGCCACTTAGGAATGTAGGCTTCCCTTTTTTTCTCCTTGACTATTTTGGTTTCATCTTGAGTGCAAAAGGTAAGATCCATTCGTCCATATTAAAAATGTGTATCCAGTTATACACATCTAAAGTTGATATATGTTTTAGTCAACATAGACAAAAATAGCAAAGGGGTGGGTATCAAACCGCTTCATGTCTGTATGTTACAATAGGCACGGAGCTGGAGTCTAGTGAGCCACAGCCTAAGACATCGCTATGCACTAAAGGGGTCTTAAAAGCTGCCAAATCTAGCAAGAAAGTTGCTAAATCGTCAACACTGCACTTCACCCACAGCAACACATTCTCACTCCCGACTCGTCAAATATCAACGCTTCAGCATCAAACTATGGTACAACCCTAGCGTAGTTTTGGACGTGTCAGGGTTGGTGTGTCAATTTACGCCCATTACATTACTTAGTGTCTTTTCAAAATAAACTTCTATCTTCATAGGAAGTTTAGGTTTAGGCAACAGAACTACTTAGTTAGGGTTAGGAAAAGATCGTGGTTGACATCAACTTGACTGACAAGTCGTGAATAGTTGCTGACCAGGCCCCCAAGAAGAGCGCCGGGCTTTGAAGCAAATTTTCGAAGTGGCCAAATGGTGAAAATACGAAAAAATACGTTAGTCGCATGATGCCATTGGGCCCAAAAAGACTTTTTCCCATAGACTTACATTGGAAAAGAGACGTCTGTAAATCAGCGGATATCTTTTTTTTTTAGGTAAATCAACTACCCAATCCTAACACTAGCATAGTTCTTATTTATATCATTAGGTCCTAAAAGTTGTAAAATGAACTAATAGCCAAATCCAGGGTTCATGTGAATGAGACCGCATCAGACCGAGGCTGAAGCGAGGCTCTGTGGGACCAATGAATGCGGAAGATCGCCGGAAGATCCGGGTACTTTATCACTCGGTAGTCGAGCCATTTGGGCTTCATGCGCCACTGAGCAACTCACATAGGAATAAACATGAGCCCGCCTACCATGCTGTATCCAGTTCTTTTCATACATCCTTGCTACCAACTGACGAACAAGTCACGTGACTAGTGACTGACTTGACGAAAATGAATAAGTCAACGTTGACTTTTAGTTTCACATGGGACACGAACTGCGAACTCCTGGGTGAAAGTCCTGTGTTAAATACTACGTCAGTTGCTCTGAGCGTCTAATAATGACACGGGTGAGTTTACATTGGAGATAGTTGAAAGCCCGGTGCGTCGCATACAGACGCTAACTGGTGTATCCGTGCATCAGTATCGGATCCCGAGGGCCAATGCCCAAGCGTCGCTATTTGACGAGTTGGGATTGACCAACATTGAGAATGGGTTGCCCACAATGTGTTGTTTTTACTGTTTGTGTTTCAGGTTTTCTCTGGCTGGCTATTTCTTTCCTGCCTCCAGTCGTTACGCTAAGCTAGGCTAACCACATCCTCTCTCAATCTCCAAACTTAAGACACAGACATGAAAGTAATAAATATGTTCATGTTGCCCTCAGAAAGAGAGCAAGATTCCCCAAAAGTTTCCTATTCCTTTAATATTTTAAATTGATGAGAGCTTTTTGTTCCTATTCTCCAAAGTAGTAAGGTATCGTTCTGGTATGTGTATTGAAACTCGGGTATCGTGCAGCGAACTTTACAACCCAAGATGCCTGTGGCCTGTTTGATTTGAAATGGTGTCTTTATTGGAAAGTTATTTGTTTCTGTAATTATGTTGTTAATTGGAGACACAGCATTTGCACTTTGTTTTTAACGCGATTTGGATCTTTAGTGCATATTGGAGGCCTCATTTACACTTACATTTTATGAGATTAGTTTTCTCCAAATTCACTTTCTTTTCCCGACGGTGTTGCCGTCTCATCTCGTCCTCTTTGCTCTTCCTAACCATCTTCACTCCTCTCATCCCTTCCCGATTGTTCTGAATCCCTCATCGCCACAGTCCTGTTTTGTTCTTTAACATGGCAGGGCCTTTACATCTCCTCACAGCTCCTCTCAGTCCTTTGTGAATATCTTCGGCTCGGGGGGGAGTTCAGCTGCACAGCGGATACAATCTGTATGTAGAACAAGCCCTTGTTAATTGCATTGTGTGATTCTCAAGGGGACACGCAGTGCTGAGTACGCAGTACAGCAAGTTGTTCGCTTTCTTTTATAGTTTTGTTTTTCAACTGTACCGTATTTCTTTAATAATCCTGTAAAACAACTTTTTCATTCATTTTTTATTCATTATTAAACTCAAATTTATTGGCAACATCCCAAGAGAAAAGTTTTCGCTACTGAGCTGGAAAACATCCGCTTTGGATTCAATTTAGATATGTACCTCTACAAACTCCTCAACAACTATTCAAACCAGGCCTTTTTCTTGCATCGTGTTCATTCAGAAAATTATGTTCGTATGTGGTTTAGAAAAACATTGATTTCCAGAAGAGTCACCATGCATTTTTAATGAAAGAAGCAAAGATCAATAACTGCTGGTAGAGTTGCATTCATCCGATCAGGTGTGGGAAGGATTTGTGTCTGTCTGAAAGGAAAATGTGTTCATGAGTAGTATTAATAGTGAAATGTTTTCATTATTTGTTTTATTGTCATAATTGCGTGCATTCTGACTAATGGGTCATGCTATTATCTTTGTTGTTGAGATTCTGGAAATGTATAACGAGCAGCACAAACAATCCCAAAGCTTTCCAAATGGACTTCCTTTTTACAGAAGTCTCTGCTTGTCTCAGAGAGAGTCCAAACAAAAGTAGACCATTGAATCAACAGTTGTAGCTGTAACTTGCTGGCTAACCAAGCGAGTTGTTTGGTTAAAAGCAGCTAAAGGTCTCCTGTTATGTCTGTTACTTAGTTGGAAACTTTTTATGCCTCGGCACCAACGACAGCCGTGGTCACTCTTTAACTCACATCCGTCCCGTTCTCGTGATATCTCAGGAACACCTCGAGCGAATTTCTTTAAATTTGGCACAAACGTCCATTTAGAGTCAAAGATGAACTGAGTGGATTTTGGTAGTCAGGATAAAATGATGAAGTGATGACATTTTGGACAGACAATGGATGTAAATTGCAACTCTACTGGTTGGTGGAGGCATACAACCATTAGGCAGTAATTCTAGTTGGAAGTACACTTATTCACCCTCATGTTTATGTGGGAAGGTTTACACCACTCTCATGTCTGCATGCTAAATATGAAGCTACAGCCAGCAACTAGCTATATTAGCTCAGCACAAAGACTGGTAACAGGAGAGAAACCGTTAGCCTGGCTCTGTCCAAAGGTAACAAAATCCACCTACCAGCCCCTCTGAAGCTCACTTAATGTAACCCTAACGCCCCCCCATCCTGTAAAACCACAACGCTTTTCTGTTTTGTCTTTTTTTTGTGCAGATTAAACCAGTAAATAAGTGAGCTTCAGAGGTATTTGGTAGTATACCATAAGCGTATTACCCAAAATGTCAAACTATTCCTTTAAGTAACAGAGCAAGTAAAAGAGTGTAGTCCGCGCTTTTGTTATTATTTTCAAATTTGACTCAGCTTTTTCTCTGGTGTCGTTCCATCTTGTAACGAAACACATGCAGCATTTAGATTTTTAAGGTTTTCAGTGTTTTGATTTGTAATGGTAAATGGACTTGCATTTATATAGCACTTTTCTAGTCTTCCAACCGCTCAAAGCTCTTTACACTACATGTCAGCATTCATACACCGATGGCAGAGGCTGCTAAGGTGCCAACTGTGCCCATCAGGATCTAATCTAAATACTCATTCACACATCGATGGCAATGCCTTCGGGAGCACTTTGGGGTTAAGTGTCTTGCTCAAGGACACATCGACATGTGACCCCGGAGCAGCCGGGGATCAAACCACCGACCTTCCGATTGGTGGACGACCTGCTCTATACCCTCTGAGCCACAGCCGCCCACGTTTGTCACGTCTATGCTGTACATTCTGATTTAGTGGAGTGCAGTGGAGCAGAGGAGTCCCACAGGTTCAAGCTTGAAGTGATCTCTTTCTAAATCATTTATTGTTATTTCTGTAGGGGCCACAAACGTAAGCACGATGAAGCCAAGGAGGAAGAGGAGGAGGAGAATAAGGCAGCAGCAGAGGAATCCGCCGACGAGTCTTCTAAAGACTCCAACGAGGAAGAAGGAGGCAGCAGCTCAGAGGCCGACGAGATGGCCGCAGCCTTGGACGCGGAGCTCAATGACTTTATGTGATGTGGAAAATGAAGGGACTCGGTCACAGGAAAAGGACAACGAAAAAATCAGCCCCAGTCGCCCCCCCCCTCCAACTGGTACCTAAAAATCCTATTTTTCTGCTTTGGAATCCGTGTGTACTTAGGATGTATGAGCCATGAATGTGTGCTGTAATAAAAATGAATGTCCTGTACAGAAATGGCGCGTTGCTGTGTAAATAAAGGCTTAGATTTGTTTTTTGTAGCATTGATATATGGCCTTTTTGGCATAAAAACACTTTGATGTTAACATTTTATTGTAAGATAACAAACCGTAGGAGACATCAAATTTGATACTTTTTTTGTTTTTTCTATTTTCAATTTTTATATTGATGAGAAAAAGATAAATGAAATTATAAACCGTAAATTTTTTGCTGGTCGTACATCGTACATGCCAAAGAGTTTGGAATAGGTTTGCCAAGGCGTGCAGCTAAATATTTTACTCTGGACTTCCAGTTTTACGTTTCTTTTTTGGCCTCCTCAACAGTTTGTTCGGGTCATAAATGCAACCAGCGGATCTAGACGTTTGAATGTGTTTTTCCTCAGTCATTTCTTCCTCCTCATGGTGTTTGTATATTTGATAACATAATGGTAAGGTAAGCTCCGTCTCAGTCTTTGTGATAACCAGCCCATTGGTGCACTATCTCCGTGAACCGAATCCAACTTAAGTTTCATTTGCATGTGTTTCATAAATGTTTCTCTTTGTCAACCCACCTCTACTATCCATGTACAGTTCAGAAGGACAGACACTCTCACTAAGCCTCTGCTTATGTACACTGGAGCTTATACTTCGGTATAGCCCTTTTGCCTCAAAGGGAAAGTTCACCCAAATTACAAGATTACATTTTCTCACCATTAGTGTTATGTAACTATGCAGATAGTTTGTTTTTTTCTGCCCAGGTTTTGAGTTCTACATCTATGAAGCTTCTGCCTCCACTCCAGTGTATACAGAGCCACCAGGGGGTCCATATGGTAAAACAAATATATATAGTTGCGGAAATATGTGCAACTACAATTAAATCAAGCGAACAGATGCTCCAGAGGCAACATGTTTTTGAGTAAACAAGCCGCAGGGTGGTCGTCGGGGCGGCTGTCAGGCGTACAACGCGCTGGACTTTGACACCAGAGAGACCTGGGTTGCATCTGTGGTTAGGTTTATGCAACAGCAGCACTTTGGTTAAATGTTCTCTATACGATATCCAGAGCATTAATATAGCAGCAAACAACTATTTGCTATGTTGAGATATAGAGGAGTAATGTCTACCTGAGCAGAGAATGAAGTCACTCCCTCTGTTTGTGTTGTAATCAGAGCTTCTCCGTGCTTTGCTGACATAGCGCATGCCTTTTGGTGCATGCAAGCGTGTCCCATTGGCTAGCTCACAGCCGCCGTTCTGCAATGCTCTGTCTGCAATGCAAGGCGCCGTCGGTCAATACTGTTAGCTCTGTCAGCACTGTTGCCTTTGTTCGCACTGTTGCCACCGTGAGCCGCAAGCTGCCGGCTCAGCGGTCACCACGTTGAGACCCGTTCAGAGGCAATAGAAATGCTCCTAATCTCGCATTTAGCACCTTTAAGGTTCGGGACAGATTGTGATTTAGGTTAAATGTTAATAAACACTGCATCTTGTGTTTCGAGCCACTTTCTGTACCGAACCAAGACAAGACCACAATCTCTCTCTAACCTTAACCAAAGGGGTTTTGTTGCCTAAGCGTAACCATAAAAAGCGGATATTGTATTGCAAGACTGGATATATATAGTTACCATTTCTGCCTTTAAAAGTTTAATTTAGTTGGTATTACATTTCCCTCAACATATTTGCTGTTGCAATTTTTTGCATAAACATCATTTCTTGGAGACAGCATTGAAATGTCAGATGTGTATTCCAGATGCTGTAGCGACCGTTTAGACCAAAGACAGCCCCTGTGTTTATACATAACAAAATGTGAAGGGGCTGCGTTGAGTTCTACAGCTCTGGAACATCATCACAGTGACGTCATTTTTAGTTTTGTCTCAACTATCGCGAGGTAAACAGAAATGCAGCGCACACGTTTCTTATGTAATCTAGCAGGAATGTGCTTTTGCTTGACTTGATCGGCCAACACAGCATCTCTCCGGATGATGTCCAATATGTCTTGTACCATATGACCTCCTGGGGTCTCCGTACAATCCCATTTGTGGTGCTCACAGCATTAAAAAGTCTATTTAAGTGTAACATCTCTCTCCAGAGTTATTGTTACAGGGATTATCCAGAGTAACAGGGACATTGATTCTGGAGTGAGAGATGTGATTCTAAGAGAAAATGTGTTATTGCTCATTTGGGTGAACAGACTCTTTAAACCTGCACAAGGCAAGATGCTCACACAGTATGAAACTGTCTAAAATGATCCAATTCTTTTCTCCGAATTGATTTTTTTTTTAGTTGTCTGTCCAAAGGAAGATAACGTTAAAGTTACCAGCAGTGAGCGGAGAGAGCAGCTTTGGTTTAAACCAGCCTGGTTGGTAAATATAACCATGCCACGTGCACTTTACTAACATCACACATTACAGGATTTCTGTGTATCGAAGATCAAACGCTTCCATCTCATTTGTCATTTTTCACCTCCGTGTACCAGGGTTGCTCACGTTCACCGTTAATGTTCATGGCATCTGTACTGTAGAGTCAGTTTTTGTTTCATTTCAACAAACCGTGAAAGATCTTCCTTCTTCTAATTGTAACTACTGTCCTAAAGCAGGAGAGCCGATGTCTTGTCTAAATGATTCACCTGCTACTCACCTCAACAACAACAACACATCCAGATTTTCCTTTTTTTACAGTGACAGTCATCCTGTTTTGTTTGTTCGTGGTGCTTTTATCATCAGTTTCAAATCAAACATGTAAAGTATTTGTAAAGTCTATTTCCTACTTGACCCCGAGAGAAAAGATACTTTCATCAAATAAAAATGTTTCTAAGTAACACTACTGAATTTAGTCTTGTTCTTTTTTAGGGGGATGACATGCATGAAATATATCCAGTATTCCCTGAGCTTAATCATTAAATCATACTCCGGATAAAAGGCCATTAGCCTTTTTTGCTGCCTCTTCTTTGCTGGGTTTTAAACATTAGGATCATAATGCGTGCAGTATGGCACTATGAGACTCCCACCAGGACATAGTACTCCGTTAATGGGCTGTGTGTGTCATGAAAACCACACCAGAACCATTAGGCTTCGTTCCATCTTGCCGCTCGGTTTGATAACGTGTATCAAATGTGATGCAACCTGCAAAAGAACCTCTGTTTTTTTTCCTTGTTATTATTACACAGAGACAAGCCGCCTCATTATTGGAGCAGCACGAGCCATCGGTTTGCAATTTTAGACGCAGGAAGGAAAAGATAGAATCATTTCTGCAGGTGAAAAGCATTTCATTCTCAACTGTCTCAGGGATTCTGTTCAAAATGAGGTGTTTTGAATGATTTGTGTAAACTGTCGGGGGGCTCGTAGAGACTGAAAGACATCTGTGACTCTATCATCTTGTCATTCAGTCAGAGTAATGGGTCTTCAGGTGTCACGTTGATTACACAGGAAACAGGAAGGATAAATCACAGTCATAAAGTCTATTAAAAGCGCGACTTGGCCGGACCCTGTTGTTGTTGTGGTGGTGCTCGGCGCGCTTCTTTTCCCGGAACGACCGATGATGATCCGCCGCCTTAAAAGCCAAAGCAAACAGCAATAAAACAGAGAGCTGTTTATCCTGTGATGAAGGCAAGTATTCTTCTTCTTCAGGGTGATTATTTCTCTCACATTTGCAGAGCATCAGTGGTCAGTAGTGGTTTGAGTCCACATTTGAATGTCAATTTTGCATTTGTTTTGTTTATTTATGATCCACAGAGGTGATTCAACGTAGACCAAGGGGGTGCTAAAACCTATACTAGGTTCAGGGAGTGAAGCCATTTACAAAACTCATATACAGCCTTTCAACATGTTTGTAGAATTAATGGAGGATTAATGTTTAAAGTCAACCCATAAACCCCAAATAATGTTCTGTTTCCGGCCTGATGAACACATTTTTATAGCCAAACAAACAGCAGTGAATTTCGGTAGTTATCATGAGCAGTGATAACTCCTCTAAACACAAAGACCATAAAAGGCTGAAATTTCCTTTCCTCAGTTACATATGAGCTCAAAATCAGACAGTAGATCATAATCTATTGGCATCTTTCACCATTTTAAGCTGCTACATGCGCTGCGTACCAAGTCGCCTACTTTTTCTTTTTTAGTTTTAGTCCTACAGCTGCTCTTACAAAGTACGTACTGTTGCATGCAGTATGCATACAATTTGGGACATACTACTTCATCATAACATTGAACTTTGACCCTCTAACTCATATACCTGGTGGCTTCTGTCAATGAGCTGTCATCTGTCTGTGCTCTCTTAGCAGCTCAGTGACGTTATCTTCCGCTGGGCAAAGGATTGTGGGTCAGAACAGCCAGAAAAGCATGCTGGCTTGCATACTGCAAAATGTGACTGGATGTAGTCAGGCATCCTGGTATTTTTGGCATATTGCATTTCACATACTATGTATTGAGACATACTAAATCTTCTTCTGGCCTACTAAATAGTAGTAGTAACGGTAGTACTATGGTTATTGGATGGTTTCAACCTTTTAAAAAATGCCATTCTGTTAAGAATTGTTAAACATTGTTACCTTAAAGGTCACATATTGTAAAAAGTGAGATTTTCATGTCTTTTATATTATAAAGCAGGTTTAAGTGCTATATAAATACTGTGAAAGTATCAAAACACTCAATCCATGGAGAAATACACACACCCCGTATTCAAAAATTGTGCGTTTGAAGCAACCCGTTAGGATTTCTGTTCATTTGTGATGTCACAAATCTACAATATTTAGACCATTTCACAGATTTAAATGTAAACATACTAAATGTGTCCCAATTTATTTCCTGTTGCAGTGTAAAGTATGTGAATGACATCAGCTAACAGGAAGTAAACATGGACCCAAGCTGTTTCCTAGCAACGCAATTCCGTTGCCATTCCATTGAAATGCGCTAAAAGTGTTTCAGACAGAGCATTAATACAGGTGTATTCAGAGAGACAGTATGAGAAAAATAATGTGTTTTTTTAACATTAAAACTTGTAAACATGTTCTACAGTAGTAGAAACCCAAAATACAAACATGAACCTGAAAATTATCATGATATGTCCCCTTTAAATGTTGTTGTGTCTGCAACTTAGCAGCTTAGTCGAGCTGCTTTGGTAGTTAGTGCTACAGCTCATGATTAGTTTGCTTCTGTTGGTGTGAGACTTGTTGATGCAGCGTTGTTTCCTCTTTGCGTCATGAGACAACTTGGTTGGCTAGAAGTGAGCCTTTTGTTTTAGAGGAACCTTAGGGTTTGCTACTTTAGTTAGCACTCATTTAGTAATTCCAGTTTTAGTAGCTGGAGTTTTATGAAGGCAGAGCATCTTCAACCATGTTTAGTCTAGCTGCGGCACAGATGTTTTCGGAAACTTGTGTTGAGCTTTGGTGCTCATTCTGAGGTCACCGTGTTGATGTGTGCTTTGGGTCGTATCCTGCTGGCCGTACTCCTCACTGCTCTGTTTCTCGCTTCTCTGTTTTTTCTGCAAAAAACAGATCTGGATTTTATACTTTTGGATACCGATCATAAGGGGTAAGAAACTGTATCATCCCATGCACTCATAAGCACCAGTTTTGTCATTTGACTATTTTCTTCCAATTCACTGGTTTCTCTTTGTTGCTGGGTACGGGAGTTGGATCTTGTATTGTCATTTTTATATTGCTGTATCGTCGTTGACTTGGTTGTTATATTTACTTTGTTTAGTGTTAGAAGTCAAGGTAAGTTAGTAAGTATAACCTTGCATGGACTCCCTTCTTGTCACAAACTGGCTCAGGAAAAGTGACAAGAGCGCTGCAAATAAACTGAGAAAGGAAAAACCAGCTTATACAAACAGTAGGCAGAAGATCTTAATTGTGCCCTGTGGACTTTTTTGTAAACATTATGTTTACATGCAGTGTCGCTCACCAAAACGCATCCTGTATCCTTGGGGGCTACAGTGATAAATGTGTTGAGTGCATTTCCTTCATAAAACATTCACAAAGCTGTTTTTTTTTTTTTTTTTTAAAGGGCCAGTGTGTGTGATTTTGTGGCATCTAGCGGTGAGGTTGCAGATGGCAGGAGGTGTGTAGGAGAAATTGGGTATGGCCTAATCTATAGAGCCAGTGTTTGGTTTGACTGTTCTGGGCTACTGTAGAAACATGGTGGCAGGCTCTGAGAAGAGGACTTGACCCGTATGTAGATATAAACGGTTCAATCTATGGTAACAAATGTTACACACTATTCCTTTAAGTATTTTAAATACATTGTACACAACATAAATACATTGTTTACGATCTAGCAGTCTTCTTCTTCCCTGTTTTGTTGGCACGTCGATGGATATCTTGGTGTTACCGCTGTCTGTGGATCAGTGGAATAGTGTGACACCATCTGCGGGAATGGTGCGAATTAGTGCGACAAAGTTAGTGCCACGTGAAAGATTTGGATTACACCTCTGCGAGCAAATATGCCGATCGTTGCGATTCGATTGGAATACATTGATTTTCAATTTCACTATTTCAAATGCTGGTGTGTCCAGGCTTTCAAGTCTTCAAGGAGGAAAACCATGAGATGTGGTTGAACGTTTTGCTGGAAGACTGGAAATGCAGATGAGGCTGCAGATGTTGCCCTCTTTCGTCACTCTTTTCTTCCAGATGTCAGATGAGCCAACATGAGAAATGCTTTCTTCACTGGTGAGTGGCAGCTGCTCCCACCGGTAATTTCCCAGGGATACACTTTCATAACTCTGATCTTCATGCTGAGTTGATCTTTTGCCTTTGTCCTGAGGGTGGGTGAGTCATGGATGTGATTGATAAGCCGTGAAGCCAACAAAAAGTTTTGGTCTGATTGGCACTTGAGGTCAGCTCTCTGTTCCACCTGCAGTGTCTCTGGGAGTGGTTCTGCTCAGGGTTGATAGCGAAGAGACTGAGTCAGTCTGTGGAGAGGAACTTAAAGCTGGAGGAGGCAATTTATTTTTGGCATTATTGGGCACAAACTCCATAATAACCTTTCAGCATATTGTAATTCAAGTGGCCTAAGGTAGGCAGCTTCCTGGAGAAGGCAAAAAATAAAACAAAAACATTTGAAAATACAGTCCTCATCCTGCAGCTCTCCGCTCTGTTCTCTCTGTTCTAATCCCCTCCACCAGATGAGAACAAGCTTCATACAGTAGTTCATACAGTAATGGCACGAGTACGAGCAGAGACGGTGCACAGAAAGTCAGTTTCCTGTATCTGTGTCATGCAGGTTTTGCGCTGCCCCGAACCTTTAGGAGACTAGCGGCATGTCCTGAGTCTATTAACTCTAATGGGAGAAGTGAACGTGAACACAGATTATGACCGATTCTTTGTCACCGAAGCAAATATTGGACCCATTTTTTGCACGCCACATATCTTCAGAACATTCTGACACTAAAATGTAATTTTTCAGACAAATCAGGAGAAAATTAACTTTGTTCGAGACATTCCTCTGTCTCAGCAACACACTTTCGCAAAATCTGGCAACTAACATTCACTACCACCCGAGCTAACTAATTTTCGTCAGGCTAAATGTGGCTGTTAGCTGTGTAAATATCTAATGTTAGCAAAAGATAAAATATAAATACATTATGCAAATATAACCCAATCTGCTTCCATCCATCCACCTGATGTTCACAACACTTCCAAACGAGGAGGGGAGGGGGGAGGATAAGGTAGAGTCAAACACGCCTTGACCACGCCCCACTTAGGAGACAGGAAGTGTATACCATTTCAAACCATTGGCGCAGCTTGTGATGCGTCATCTTCATTATAGAGCATCTTTGGTATTAGTCATTCATTTCAAACATCATCCAGATCCTGATTGTGATTCCGATGCCATTATATAGCGGCAATTCTATGAGAACTACCGTCCTTCCAGACCTGTAAAGCCCTTTGAGATGACATACTGTGATTCAAGGCTGTAGTGAGCTACAATATCGGCAAAGCATTTCAGAGATCATGGAAAGAGAACATTGCTGGCAGTGAGCTCACGCAGAAGGCTAAATTATTCGCAACATTTTCTCTCCATCTCTGAAACGCTTCGCTGATATTGTCGGACTCTTTTTGATAAATCCGTATTCCATTTGAGGGTTGCTTTTCACTGTCGGCAGTTGTTGCCAATGCTGAAATAGCAACTTTTCCTGCATGATATTTCGCCGTTGAATCAGGCTTTCACCATCTGAAGGGATGTACACCTGCATCTGTATTTCTAGAACAGCCAATAGGAACGCCCTCTTTCTCTGAAATGACCTGTGATTGGTCTAGTTGTCTCTCGGAACACTTGAGTTATAATATGCTGAAAGGTTATTTCTGAATTTTTTCCCAATAAAGTAAAAAAAATATACTGCCTACCCTTTTAGCTATAAAGGTGAGCATCTGGTGAATGATATCTTCCTGTGACTCAGGAAAAGAAAGGAACCCTTAGGGTCTGTCATCCATTTACGTGACCTTCTACCGCATCCCACAGAGGTGTCAGCTACACGATGTGTTGGCTCTGCAGCATCACTCTGCATGATGCCACGTTTTAAGGGTCCTAAGAACTGAGAGCACACGTAAAGACACAGCAAGAACAAAAAAAATCAGTCAGACAGAGCTTATAAGTAGTCAAAAAACAGGATATATGGAAACAGAATAACATAATTTGTCAATTATGATGTGTAAATGTATTTAGGTGTTGTAATTATTTATTTTGTGTGTCTGTGTAGTATAATAATAGCTGGTTGGTTTGTTAGTGTGTCGTGCACATGCTGTACTGTAGTACCAAAAATACTGTTGCAGTGGTGAAACATTTGTCAGAAAATAACATTCTTACATAAAACATAACAGTACAAATGCCTGTCCCAAGCTCAGCAAATAACATCGAGCACAAAAAGATTCCCTTTCTAAAAATCACATATAATCATCCCTCCTGAAGAGCTCATCAGAGATGAAGGGTATTTCATTTAAAAGTATTTCCCTTAAATCATCATTTAATGAGCAATAAAACATGAACTTCAATCTTAAATCATATAACAAACAAAACAATTTCTCTTCAGAGAGATCATTAAAACTGACTTACTATAGCAAATGGTAATGTACCTGAATGTTAAATTCTGCTTCATATATGAGAGTTTGAAATATAGTTTGTACCAAGTACCTTAAAGAACATTTTGTGCTGAGCATAATGAATATTACAGTGTCAAAAAGAGTGAAATGTGTAGTAGGTGGAGTATCTAATTAATAGTGTAATAATAACCATAATCATCATTTTCATGATCGCCCATATACTTCCACACAGTATGCACCTAATCTGAATAATAATGATATTCGTTGTGCCGATCATCATTATCATTATGACTGTCATCATGACAATTAACATCTGTCATTGTCATCGTCTCCAGCGCCAAGTCAATAACTGACAGTAATGACGGAGAGTATATTTTTAGCAACATTCAAGGACGCACAGTTTACAGTGGATGTAAAATATATACACTGATGAGGGAATAAATGGGGTTAAATGATGAGAAATGGGAATAAGAATAAGGGTGAGAGATGTACATGTACAGATTTGGCGGCCAAAGAAAAAGGTTTACTTCTGAAAGGAGTGAAGACTCACTCTGTTTAAACTTTTTCAAAAAGTTGGTGGAGATAATTTGTCATTACTGTAATTGTGGTTTTGGGTTTGCCTAAACCTAAAACAAAGGCCACTGTTCTTCTTGCATCTGTATTTGACCATGGGGAGTCTCTGAGGACCAAATTCTCAGCACCACAGGACAAACCAAATAATCACCATCATTGATTTATATATGATGTTGTAATTATTAAGGTAAAGTGTTTCATTCTGTCTAAATGCAGGCGTATCTGTAACCAAGTATGTATTATGACCTCCACCAAGGATGTTATGTTTTGTGTTCAGTTTATTGTTTTTTTTTTGTTTGTCAGCAGGATTACGGAAAAACTACTGACACAACAGCTGGATTATCGCAATGTCACGAGGTCACGGAGAATCATGGGATCACCTATCGCACGAAAATCCATCTTGTCAGGCTTCAAGTAATGCGTTTGTGTCCGGCAAGCCAGATCACGAACCAATCAGCATCCTGTGAGGAACTACTGGCTTTGGCAAGAGTTTGATTGACAGATGGTTCATCCAATCACCTGCCAAGTATTTTTTGAAAGTGCCTGCCCTTTCCCAAAACAATTACCCAAGACGGCTTCTCAGATGGTTCTGTGTAACAAACCATCTGGCGCATCAGGTTAACACGGGCCAAGGAAGAACCCATTAATTCTGGGGTGGATCTGAATCACGGGGCGGATAGACGCATTATTTTTCACTTATGGAAATGTCTTTGGTGGAGGTCGGTGCTGTCCGAGTGCCCTTGTAGTTTTAGTCTACAGTTGTAGGCTCTCGCTCTCCTGTAACATGATATACTGTAGTTAAATTCAATCCATATGTAGTGCAGATTTTAATGGAAAAGCAGCTAAAGCCAATGCTGAAGTGCCTTGAACTTGCATTCTTTCTAACAGCCAGCAGGGGGCGACTCCTCTGGTTGCAAAAAGAAGTCTGATTTTATAGAAGTCTATGAGAAAATGAGCCTACTTCTCTCTTGATTTATTACCTCAGTAAACACTGTAAACATGAGTTTATGGTCTCAATCGCTTCAATACAGCATGATGTTCATTTAGTAAATTATGGTCCCATTTAGAGTCAAATAGATCATAAAGCAGGGGATGCTTTAGGGCGGGGCTACCTTGGGATTGACAGGTCGCTACCACGGCGTTGTCCGTGTTTTCGTCATAGAACTTTCACTTTTTCACAGTGTGTTTTCAGTTTATGAAAGTCAATTTTTAACATTTTTGGTCGCCTAAAAATGTCTTATTCAGCGTTCGGTTGTACTTAGCTCCACCCTCTCATGTCACTTCTGATTCCAAAAAACAAAGATGGTGACAGCCGAAAACCAACAAAGTGACGGCCAAAAACCAACATGGCGACGGCCAAAATGCCAAACTCAAGGCTTCAAAACCGTAGTCTGCAAACCAATGGGTGACGTCATGGTGACTACATCCACTTCTTATATACAGTCTATGGTGTAATATTTCAAGTTTTTTTTTCACCATTTCCACTAGATGTAACTCCTTACAGTAGATGTAACCATTGCTCAACTGATCCATTATCAGACTGCGGTACATTAATGTGTTTTATGGTGGATTTTCGCATCTTGTGTCATGCGAGTGCATCTCAAAGGTGAAACGAGGTGAAGAAAAATGGTGGAGGCTCAGATCAAAGGTTGTCCAAACCTTTCATACCTTTGATTACAGAGTGCAGACATGCAGCAGCTGTTAGAGTACAGTATGTAGGGCAGCAGAGGGAGGTGGTGGTGGGGGGGTGGCTCTGATTCGCTGAGAGCTTCCATTAATAAGTCAATGAAAAGGGCCGATTACTCTGACTTTAGCAAACCATTACAAGACCCAGCATCCACAGTTATTGCTTCAGTCCGTTAAATAAGCGTGACGTTTCATAAAAATAAATGATGTAAACCTTGTCATCCACTTGGGATTCATTCTTTTTCTTTTAAAATAACAACACTACAGTAAATCCAATTTTCGGTTATTACTGGTTGCAGCCGGTGAGCTTCAACAGAAACAACATTTTCGAGCAGTGGCCCTTGACCATCTCTGTAGGCTTCATATCCTGCACGATACATACATTATGTCTCTGCAGTCATGTAATCCTTCAAAATCTTTGAATTGGTTTTACTGGAAAGTCCTTACACAAGGTCCACGAGCATGATAATCAATCATCTACAGTGTAAGTTGGCAAGATAGATAACAGCGTGAGCTCAAAGCTGCATAATGAAACATGATAAATCAAGTCAGACGTGTGATTTCACTGCTTGGGGGCATGTTCAGAATAACAGATATGTTCCTCTTCCAAGTAACTTTTAAGTCACGGCAGAGACAGCCCACTTTTGAAACGGGTCAATAAAGTTAAAGTTAAAGTTAATAAAGTTTTAATAGGTTCCCGAAATAAATGTCTATTTAAATAAAGTGTAAATCTAAGTGTGGAGCTGATAACTGGGCCGGGTCAACATTGTGTGCCAACTTGCTAATCACGTCCTACTGGAAACAGAGTCCTATTGTTCTCCTTCTGTAGTGAGCTTAATAAATGTATAACCCTTTTTCATGGTCTGGTACTTTAGAGGAACAGTGTGACACTTTTGGAGAATATACTTTTTGGCTGGACCACAGAGGAATAACAGAACGTTTACGAGCAGGCCGCCATGTTATTTCTTGTTTGAAACGGCAATCGGAGAACCAGGGACCAATCAGGTGAATTACATGATAGGGTTCGTCACCGCTTGAATGGCCAGTTGAGTGGAGCGGCGCATCCCCTAGTGTCTCATAGTGTCCTCGCCGGACCTGGTGGACATGTACGGCTGACTTTAAAGGTCCCATATTGTAAAAAAGTGAGATTTTCATGTCTTTTATATTATAAAGTAGGTTTAAGTGCTATATGAATACTGTGAAAATATCGAAGTGCTCAATATACGGAGAAATACACACAGCCCGTATTCAGGAATTGTGCGTTTGAAACAAGCCGTTAGGATTTCTGTCCATTTGTGATGTCACAAATATGTAATATTTCGACCATTACACGGTTTTAAACGTAAACATTCTAAATGTGTCCCAGTTTATTTTCTGTTGCAGTGTATGTAAATAACATCAGCTGACGGGAAGTAAACATGGACCCAAACTGTTGCCAGGCAACACAATTCTGTTGCAATTCCGTTGAAATGCACCAAAACGAAGCATTTCAGACAGAGAGTATGAGGAACATAAAGTTTTTTTAACATTACAGTATGTAAACATGTTCTAATAGAAACACAACATACAAGTATGAACCTGAAAATGAGCATAATATGGGACCTTTAACTTTAGAGAGAGCCAGGCTAGCTGTTTCCCCCTGCTTCCAGTCTTTATGCTAAGCTAAGCTAATCACCTCCTGGCCCTATATAGCTTCATAATAAGTGTACAGACATGAGAGTGATATCAATCTCCTTACTTAACACTGCAAGAAAGAGAATAAGGGTTTTCCCCAAAATGTCCAACTATTGCTTTAATTATATCACTGCTTAGATGAATTAGTGTCACGAAAAGGGAAGACACTGCTAGATTGTGACAAATCATAATGACCGAGCGTTTCTCCGTAGATCCAGATCACCAACTCTCGCAGGGTTGTCTAGCTTTCATCAAGCCAGTGGCTCTCTGGTCCTGATTCATTAGTGACTGAGAATATTAATCATAATCACACACCTCAGCTAATTTCCGTTCCTCCAGAAATACAGCGCTCACTAATTCCCAGGGTATTTTTGTCCAACGCCATGTACTGTAGTTGATTTTTCCAGCTTCTTTTTTTTATTTTTTTTTATTGAAAACATCAAAGTCTTTTAAAGATTATATATTGTACTGGCAGATTTCTCCATGGCTCTGTCTGTGTGCCATTATGCTCTGTTTATGTAACAGGGATTTTCAAAACACCACTGCAGCTTTGCAAAGAAACAAAGCTTGACTGAGCTTGCTGTACAGCAAAAATATGCTTATTAACATGTCGGTTTGTTCGGTGATAAGTCTTAAAATGTTCTCAAAACATATGAAAGATGGTCATACTTGGTGGATTATTTAAACTGTTATAATGCAAATTAATGTTTTCTTTCTTTATCTCCATGCAGCTAAAGAGGACGTCACTGCAGTATTTGCAGAATAGGTGAAATTACACTGAAATCTGCTGGATCATTGAAGCCAACTTGTTTTGTTTTTTGTTTTTTTTTTATTAATGAAAGTAAAAAATTCAAAATCAGTACACAATTAAAACAGTAACAAAACAAATCAGAACAGCCAGGGGTACAAAACACTAGACAAACATCTTATGACAAACAGAAATTAATTGTCCAAATAGCATTTTTGTAAGTCAAATTAGAAATTAGCATTATTCACAAAAACACCAAAACAAAGTTTATTGTAGCTGAATTTACATAAATGGATAAAATATTTTGCTAGGATTATCATCAAAATTATTATACAATTTTTTTTTTTGAAGAAACCAAAAACAAGATTTCCCCATACTAAATTAAAGTCTTGGAAATTAAATAAATCTACAAAGGTTTTACCAGAATTTTTTGGTGTGAGAACAATGCCAAAATATGTGTAAAACTGTTTCTGAGTATCGGTCACAGAAAGAACAATTTGAGTTAACGTTCATTTAAGCCAACTGACAAAGCTCCTTTTTTATTTTAGTATAACAAAAAAAAATCCAAGATTTCTCAAAAGATGACATTTTTTCTGCAACAGATGGAGCCGAACTTGATGTTTAATAACCAAATAAACAGATTTGAAGGAGCGGGACGTAGGCGGCAAGACAAAACAACAATGCCAACAGCAAGAACATGCTTCTTATCAACTATTCAAAGGAAGCCTTCTGTTGAAAGACACAATAATCAGACTTGTTTCCAGACCAAAACTCGAGGCGAAAAGAAAAGCTGCTCTCCGGTTACTGTATTTTCCTTCAGGGCGTTTTGGATTTATTAATGGCGAGCGTGTTTTTTGTGGCAGTGAAATGTGTCTGTGTTCACCGATGTGGATGAGCGGGTCGCTTGACAGCTTTATGATGAGCCAGTTGCGTCTTGCGTGCCTATCTGTCGGTGGGATACGATTCAGTGATGGCTGAAGTACAGGAAAGCCACACTTGAGTAAAAATACAGATATTTAACCAGAAAATGACTTTAGTAGAAGTTAAAAGTCACCTATTAGAATATGACTTTAGAAAAAGCCTTAAACGAACAGTGTGTAACATTTAGGGGGCTCTATTGGCAGAAATGGAATATAATATTAATAAGTATATCCAACACGCTTGGCACACGAGAGAGGCTTCAGTTGGTTGCAATCTAAACCTCACCGCCAGATACCACCAGATCCTACACACTGGACCTTTAAAGTGTCTGATATTTACTGTACTTAAGAAGTAAGTCAAAAGTAATGTACTGATATTAAATGTACTTAAGTATTGAAAGTAAAAGTACAGGTAAATGCTGTTAATAAAAAAGCAAGAATTTTGAGATTTATGAAGTTTATTCCTCTTAATATGTTCACCACCTTAAAAATGGAGGCTACATTAGTCTTGAAAAAAATTAGGTTTTTTAATGGATTTAAAGAACAAAATCCATTTTTCCTTAGTCGCAAATAGCATGTAGCATGATCTGACATGCAGCTTGCCTGGACGTGAGCAGAAATAGAAACCTAACTACGGCTTTGAGAGCACTTTGTTTGCTCTTGGCCATCATGTGAATGATGTAACTTGCATGCGAGGACCACTGATTCACCAAACCTGCTTGCTTGCAATATTAACGAAGATGCTTAGGGGGAATGTATTGGAGTAAAAGTACACATGTTATTAGTGGAGTACAAGTGAAAGTTGACAGAAATATAAAGCTGTCAATGTGAATGGGATAATAACGATAATTCGTATTAACGCCACTAATTTCTTTAACGCAACTTGCAATTTTATGATCGTAGCGGGCTCAGTTTTAAAGCTACAGTGAAGATATATTAACCTAAGGAATCCATTGGTACCAGAGGCTAAATAAAGCTTCAAACATACGCTTGATTTTGTCGAGAAAAAACTGTCAAGGGTCCCCTTGACCTCTGACCTCAAATATATGTCAATGAAAATGGGTTCTCTGGGTACCCACGAGTCTCCCCTTTACAGATATGCCCACTTTATGATAATCACATGCAGTTTGGGGCAAGTCATAGTCAAGTCAGTACACTGACACACTGACAGCTGTTGTTGCCTGTTGGGCTGCAGTTTGCCATGTTATGATTAAAGCATATTTTTTATGCTAAATGCAGTACCTGTGAGGGTTTCTGGACAATATGTGATTTCCAATAATTAATATATGCATACATTTGCATAAAGCAGCATATTTGTCCACTCCCATGTTGATAAAAGTAATAAATACTTGACAAATCTCCCTTTAAGGTACATTTTGATCATATAAAAAATGGGCAATTAATTTGCGATTTATTGTGATTATCTATGGACAATCATGCGATTAATCGCGATTCAATATTTTAAACGATTGACAGTCCTCATAAAAACTCAAGTAAAGTACAGATACTCCCAAAAAATAAGTACTGTAACAAAGTATTATTACTTTTTACAGTACTAGGCCCGGGATCTGTATCAGGGATATAAACAATATCATGGCTCACATATATTCCAATCATGTTTACATGTATAATAACATTCTGCTGCCGTATTCCCATCCCTATCTTAAAAGACATGCAATTTATGATCCTGCTAACAAGCAGTTAGACAATAAAGGGAGTAGAAACTGTTCTTTTTAAAACATTATTTTTTATCAGATCTCTTTCCATGCCCGTCTTGCTATCAGGAGAGTTCATTTTTACAGCACACCCTCGATGATTCAAACACTGTTATGATTTGATTAGATGGCTGATATTTAATGGGATAATCATATTGGTGGTAATATATATCGCTAATTATGATTTCACACAGCAGCTGGGATGCCAAACCTTGATAACGAGGGGGAATTATATCATCGGCACCATTAGTGATAGACAGACAAGTTTATATTTTATTCATTGTATTCTCACCAAAAGGAGCAGCAGGTACCAGAACAACCTAATCCCCACAATAAAAAACAAAACTTCGTGACTTAGTAAAAAATTACATATATCTGTGCCAATTTGATTTACAGTCCTCATAAAGCCAGAGGCCCCCCGGGCTTCAGCGGGAGCCACGGTGTACCCTCGCATGTCGCAGCCATAGATAGAAACGCGTGCCGACCGGGGTTAATTAATCAGAAAGTGGCTTTTTCTGCAGCAGAAGCTGGACTTCACCAGGTTATTATTATACTCCTGTGATTCAAGTCATGCTCAGTGCTCAGCTCTGGTTGTCTTAATGTCTTCAGGGGTTATTGGTTTGCTGTAAAAGAACATTTTATGACTCTTAAATGCAACAGCAGCAAACCATCTGGTTGACTGGAGGTTCCTTTCATAGTTATCTATCAATATACCCCGGTGACAATAAGCTGCTTTACTGGCCTGTTTTCATTCAGCCTTTTAACATTCCACAAGTGAAGGGGACATACACTGAGAAGAGGAAGTTTGGCTGTTTGTGCATTCAATAATAACGTCATATTTTCTATTGCAGTTCTCGCTCTGCATCTTCCTGAAAGCACCGGAGGCTCAAGGTCCTTCTGCATGGCATCAACTCTGAAGAAGGTATTAACATAATAGATAATATGATTCTTGATGAAAGATTGGTTTGCTTCTTTTCAACTCTATCACAGTTGTGCAGCTCCGACCATCTTTCAGTGTCATACAGTAATAACAATGAGCACGGAGGGAGACGGATGGCGAGGGTGAGATGATGGTGGTGGTGGTGATGAAGGTGGGAGGAGGTTTAGGCATGAGCAAACCTGACTGTTGCCGTGTGACAAGACAGACGTCCTCTGACACCCACAGTCCACCCTGTTTATGAGATGTCTCCTGCAGCCTGGTGACAGCGGTAACAAATGTGGCAGGCAGTGCCATCCCATGAATCCGCCCCACACGCCTCTCAGTTGATTGTGTGTGGCAGCGGTGAAGGGCATCGAACACAAATGCTGTGACAGGAAAAAAAAAAACCTGTCCCTCCATGTGACTTTGAGATTTCCAGAACTTTGACTTAAAATCACTAAATCAAACTATGATCGAGTGATCTTCAGAGTACATTGTGTGTTCGTAAATAACACTGAGTGCATGAAGACAACATAGAGTATATAGACACATTCTTATAGGTTTATGTGTATATGGCAACTAGGGCTGTCAAAGTTGACGCCATAATAACGTGTTAACGCAAATTCAGATGATAAATAATGCTCCAAACTTATGCTAAATTTTGGCGTGGCCATTTTGTAAGTGGTCTCTTGACCTCTGACCTCTAGATATGTGAATGAAAATGGGTTCTATGGGTACCCACGAGTCTCCCCTTTACAGACAAGCCAATATTATGATAATTACATGCAGTTTGGGACAAGTCATAGTCAAGTCAGCACACTGACACACTGACAGCTGTTGTTGCCTGTTGGGCTGCTATATTTATATGCTAAATGCAGTACCTGTGAGGGTTTCTGGGCAATATTTGTCATTGTTTTGTGTTTTTAATTGATTTACAATAAGAAATATATACATACATACTGATACATACTGATACAGCCCATTCTCAATCCCAGTGCGTCAAATACCGACGCTTTGTCACGGCCGCTGACGTTCAATTCTGGCGCACAAGCCACCCTTTAGCGTCGGTATGAGACGCACCGGTCTTTCCATTAACTACAGAGTAAACCCATCTATGTCAATATTAAACTCTCAGAGAAAGTGCTGTGGTGACGTCGTTTAAAGGTCCCATTTCATGCTCATTTTCAGGTTCATACTTGTATTTTGTGTTTCTACTAGAACATGATTACATGCTGTAATGTTCAAAAAACCCTTTATTTTCCTCATACTGTCTGCCTGAATATGTCTGTATTTACCCTCTGTCTGAAACACTCCGTTTTAGTGCATTTTGACGGAACTGCAACAGAATTGCGTTGCTAGGTAACAGTTTGGGTCCGTGTGTACTTCCTGTCAGCTGATGACATTAATATACACTGCAACCAGGAATAAACTGGGACACATTTAGAATGTTTATGTTTAAAGTTGTGTCAAGGGTCTAATATTATTATACTTTCACAGTATTCATATTGGAGTTAAACCTGCTTTATAATAAAAAAAACATGAAAATCTCACTTTTTTATAATATGGGACCTTTAAAGTGCGAAAGAGACACACCGGGTGGACGGAGAGTGGTGGTGGATGGGTCCAACAAACATAGGACTGTCATCCAGGAGACCGCTGTTTGTGTCCTGTGCGTTAACGTTTTACTTTCACGTTATAATTAGCTGTTCATTTGTGTTCAGTGTTCACAACATGAAGTCACATTTTCACTGTAAAAAAGTAGTAATTTTAAGCCCAACCATATTGTTTTTTCCTAAACCTAACTAAGTGGTTTTGTTGCCTAATCCTAAACAAGTGTTTCTGTTTAATTCACAACATTAAGCATGTGTTTACTGCGACCAAAAAGTGATGCTGAGGGGTCTGATAAAGCGTATGTATGTATGTATGTGACGAGCTGGGATGAAAATGTGTTGAGATATCAGCCAACACGTTCTCATCCCAACACTGTTACCATGTGTTTAGACTGCCAAAATCTCCACCTTGTCCAGTCATTTAGTTTACTGAAGTCCCAAAGTCAAAGATAAAGATAATCTGCTAATAGGGTGAAATTCTTTTACCTCTTTGCAAAACAAATCAGCTTGTTTAAAGAATGTTCTTGTTACTAATGCAGCGATTTGCCTCATTTTATCTTGTCTCAAGGTGTTGATGCTCATTGGTACAACTGCACTGGCAGCAAGGGGGATTATCCCGCTGGCAACCCGTTGTAGTTTCAATGAAAAATAAGTCTCTTAAAAGCTCCATGTGAGAATGTGCCAAGACATGTGAGACAGATGTTTTTGCAATGTATGGATTTCTTTTCTCATTAAACTCTTTTTGCTATGTGTGAAACAATGCAGGTTGTCAGTGGTCAGAGGTTCATTCAGAGATCCAGCTGCTGCTGAGGCTGCTCTCTGATGCTGGCAGGGGCTCCTCCATGTGAGCTCTGTTTGACAAAGGATGTCAGATTTCTACATGCAGTTCCTTTTTTCATCTCCGACTTGCGGGACTGTTGCGAGCTGAAGGCGTGCCGCGTAGAACAGCCGATGTGAACTGTGCAGTTAAGTGCCGTGTTTCCCTGTTCTTCAGATGCTGGAGCTGCTGTGTTTCCTGGTGACATTTTCCCCGTCCTGTCTGTCTCTCTCTATCTCCAAATCAAATCAAATCATGCTCAAATCGAATTCCTTTTTTTCTCTGCAAATCAAATCACACACATGCTAATGCACGTGTGTGCAATGTGTGTGCCAAATGCACATCCAGGCATCATTAAGGCGACCTTGAGGACTTCCTTTTGCTGTATTTCTGTCTGTGGTGGATGGATGGATTGTTTCATCATCTGTCCCTTCAGTTCCAGGCTTTGTACAGATTTGATTCTTCCATCTGAGGAAGACGTGATAGTGACATAAAAAAAGACACACAGTACTGTAGGATGGCGGTTTGTGTGGGATTTCTTGCCTCTGTTCCTCTCCCCCCATGTCTTCAATATTGCACAACAGCAGCAGAGCACTTGTCAACCTGATGGGGCCAATAAAGACAGAAAGAAGAGGAGAAAAAGATGCGTTCTCTGATGGGATGTGATACCACGAAGAAAGCTCGCCAGGAGATTCTACATTATTTACTTTATTCAACAGCCTCGTCTCTGCAACTCCAGATGAAACAATCTACAACACTGGGATTACTGTGAACTGGACTACACTTCTGACACCCTTCCAGCTACTCACAAATCCTCATCCTTTCCACTTTGCGTGCCACTTTCTTTTCAGTGCTCATCTTGAATAATATGAATTCATTATAAAATAAAAAGCTGGAGAGCTACCTGCAGTGCTGTAAATCATGTGGGTGCTATTTGCACAGCCTTTCAGGATGAAGGCATCTAATATATTGGCTCTTCTGTTTTTCAAAACCTTTAAAAAAAATACAGCTCGGAGGTATTTCGTTGAGCAAATAGTCCCAAATTTAAAATCTGGGAGCCAGTCTGAACAAGCGGACCCTCTGCTTTCACAGCAGGTCTGGCTTCTGCTTCCCCAAAAGCTTTTTCATGGCCTTGAAAGTAAGGCAACTTTTTAATCTTTTCATTGTTTCGAGGCAGGGGGATTAAAATATGATTAATCCATTTTTGGCCACTTGGAGACAACGAGCTATGAACACAACAGTGTCTATACATTTTATCCCCTCATGCCAAATGTGTTGGCAAAGAAAGTCGCTAACTTGGCAACGCTGACTGCACCGGCAAGTTGCTAATTCCGTATGTCTGCTGCACATTAGCATTCTTTTGGAGTAGTGTCTGTTTTCACCTGATAAATGTAAGTCTAATACTCGCTCACCTTTCAGCTCTGTTTTGGTCTGCACCAACTCACAAGGGAAATACTTGTGGGCATTTTAGCTATTTGTTTACCAGCAAGTCGCTCACTTCGTCTGTGTGCTGAGCTGGTAGAGTACAGTTTAGCATTTTTGCTGAAAACCGCTGCATGCTGCTGGAAATGAGGTTCATGAGAGCAGTAAGACTGCACCACATTAGTAAAACCAAAACAATGAGCTAAAAGACACTATAAAGCTCTAGAAAGAGGGGAACTGGAGAGGGTGCCACGCCATTGTTCTGACAGCCCATTATTCCGAAATCCCAATAGTCCGAAAAATGGCCCATCGGACCAAAAGCCCATTTGTCCGCCCATTCTCCCCAAAACAAATGCCCATTGTTCCGAAAACAAACAAAACAAAAGCATATGGCTAATTATTATGCAGAATGAAGTCATCAGACCTTCCTGACTGTGATCTTTTTTTCCCATTGGTGGGCAACCTCCGGGTCTGAAAAGTGAAGCCAATGCTGAAGTGCCTTTAACTCGCATTCTTTCTAACAGCCAGCAGGGGGCGACTCCTCTGGTTGCAAAAAGAAGTCAGTTTGTATAGAAGTCTATGAGAAAATGAGCCTACTTCTCACTTGATTTATTACCTCAGTAAACATTGTAAACATGAGTTTATGGTCTCAATTGCTAGTTTCAAGTCTTCTTCAATACATCATTTAGTAAATTATGGTCCCATTTAGAGTCAATAGACCATAAAGTAGGGTATGCTTTAGGGCATGGCTACCTTGTGATTGACAGGTCGCTACCGCGGCGTTGTCCGGTCTGGGAGTTGTCCGTGTTTTCGTCTTACAACTTTAACCCTTTCACAATGTGTTTTCAGTTCATGAAAGTTGATTACAACTTTTTTGGTCACCTAAAAATGTCTCCACCCTCTCGTGTCTCTTCTGGTTGCAATAAAACAAGATGGCGACAGCAAAATGTAGAACTCGATGCTTCAAAACGGCAGTCCACGAACCAATGGGTGTTGTCACGGTGACTACGTCCACTTCTTATATACAGTCTATGTTTCTTACCATGGCAAGGCATGACCTGCTCTACTCTGCCTTTGATTGGCTTACCCTAATATCTTTTACCCTAAATCTAACTAATCTCACTCCTCATGCCTAAACCTAACCAACCCAACCGACGATGGCAGCAAGTAAGAGACAGAGTGGCGGGTCACGCCTTCGCCAGTAGGAAAAAAAACATCTGGAAAATCCGATGACATCATTCTGCATGATATTTAGTCATGTGTTTGCTGCACGGAGAGTGTTCGGAGCAATGGGTCTTCGGAAAAAATAGCGTCTGTTTACGAGATAATGGGCTGTCGGACAAATGGAAGATTTTTCTGACTAATTAATGAATAATGGGCCGTCCCCCTGCGGAGTTGGGTCATAATTCTTTGGGTTTGTCACTACGAGCCCACCTCTTCCACATTACACATAGTCATTTGATCCATTGTCACTATAATAATATCGATTAGAGCAGCTTTAAATGTTGCATATAGATGAATAAGAGCATATTAATCACCACGTACAGCCTTGGCTGCAGAGCAGGACTCAGCACCTTTCTCTCTGCGCCGCCGTATAGCTACAAGGTCTGGCCTTGATCCTGAACCCACCTCCCATTCAAAGTCGGATGACATTAAAAAAAAGTCTATAAAGCGGGAAAGTGCTCACATTGAAATACATTTATGTAATTTATTCAACTCTAAAGTGCCTTTTTTTCAAGATTGATTTGACCATTATGACTCATTATCTCATAATGATTGCTTTCGGGCTCCTGCAGAAGGAGGAATATCTTTATATCTTTTCACTTAAAGGAAAATGCAGCGAGAAAGGTAAATGGCTTTGAGGCTGATGTGGAAATAAATGCCATTCAGAGGTGACATTTAAGCATTTATTTTCCAGCTTTATGTCAGCTCAGGTCCCCATTAGCTGCCGCCCCTGTGGCCACTTTTCTCGCCATGGCCTTCAGACTGAAAAAGTAATGGAACAGCTCTATCCCATTATGTCTGACAAATTATGTCTATTTGATGTTAGATCTATGTGTCTCTGCTGAGCTGCATTGTTCTGTCCAAATGTGTTCATTGGTGTGTGTGAGCCAGTGAATATCAGTACAAAGTATCTGCCAAGTTGAAAGTTTTTGTTGTTAGAAATGGGCGCTGATTTTCATTACTTGGTAGAGTAATGAAATAGTAATTAAATCTGATTTTAAAGTTTAAAAGTTTGGAGCTATATTGGGTAATTCAGGTTAAGAAAGGATTCAACAGAGATTTAAAGAAAGGTTTAAAATGCATCCTATAATAGTGTTTAACTAGGACTAGGCCCACGCCATTTCACCTTGTGATTCCAAAATTTTATTCCGTCATTGTGTATGATATGTTTCCTTCCTGCCCTGACTTTTCCTGAATACCTATTCTGCCATATTAAATAACATTTAGAAAACCAAATAGATGGATTTTTGGTGGGGGTTTTTTAATAGCAAAACCCCCTTTAGTCGCCGGGAGTAGTGTCGATGAACAACAGCCAAATTGATGCATTTGCCAGTGGCCGTATGAGCGCATTGAGACAATGAATGGGACACTAATTTGCTTGCCAGTATTCACTCACATGCACTTATAATCACTTATCATCACACTAAGATATGTAGGCCCACAGTATTCATCATATCATGTGTGTAAAATATCAGAAATGAAAGCGAGAATAATCATACATTTTGTATAGCTATAAAAGTTGTGTCCTGTGTATGCACTATATCCACATATATAATTAGGTGCAGAGCAGAATTATAAAGAAAATCATCATTCAACCAGGTTTCAAATTATTTATTCCAGAAGACATCTTATTATTATTTATTCCTATAAGAGCCTGATGCGCCACACATCCTTACATTTTTAATTTTTAATTTTTAATTTTTAACTTTAATTTATTACATATTTTATGTATATGTAGCATAAAATATTTGTATTTTAAGAAATGTCTCTGGAGAAAAGAACTTTGAAGATTTTTCAGGGTCTATGTAACTAAACATTGGAGTATAATATAGTAATATTTAGGGGTGTAACGATACATCGATCTAGATTGATATATCAATTCGACGATCAACGATCCAATATAAATGATGCAAAGTGAAAACATTGATACATATCGTCATCTTTAAGATACGCCTTTATTTTTAAAGTCCCGTGGCACGTCTGTGTTTACATTTCCATCCAAGCGCGCCTCCTTCCTACAGAGCCCAGTAATAAAGTTGTCAAATCATATTTTAATTGCTTTTTGCAAGTTTATAAATATAACTGATTGGGTTAAATAGGCATATGATATCGTCTCATATTGATCGCAGGTCCAGAATTGAATCGAATTGAAATTCTATCATGGCTTTCTGATATCAGTAAATACCATATTGTCCAAAGAATCAATATAGTATTTCATCGTGAGGAAACTCGCGCACCCCTAGTAATATGGCAAACAAAGATATATTAGATCTATATAAACACATAAATATGTTTCCTCTGTTATTTTCTCTCTCTTCTTGCAAACAGCACAGCGGTTCTCTGGAAGAAGACTGAAGTTCCTATTTTAGACCTTAGTTCCTATTTGTTGTGGCTTTTAATATATCCATCAGAGTTTGAATAATGTTCATTTAATTTGACACAAACACAGAAAACTAAAGGACTTAATTATCCCAGTTTTCTTAAACCAAATGTGCCTGTGGTTCCCGGCACCCTCAAACCACATCCACTTTGTGTGTAAACTTAAACGGCATCGACTTTACTGACAGTATACGAAGACATGTCCTTCTTCAGACTTTGAGCTCATTCTTTTTCTCCTTCACCAGAAGGCCTCTGCGCCGCCTGATATCAACCAGCTGTGAGCTGAGCCCCAGCGGACTGACAGGCAGATACTCATCAACAGCTTGTGCCATTAATATTGAAGCCCACTCCGTCGGCCTCGGATCACGACGAGATCTTCCACAAGGTGAGCATCTCATTACGACGGCGGGTCATGATCATGAGGCCAAACCTGGTATTAGTTGATTCGTAATGTACACTGTGCACATGTTCACTCAGGTAGAGAGCCACAGTGCCCTTGACAAACAACCTTACTGTGGAGAGAGAGGATCGATCAATATCCCCAGCAGGGCCAAAACCTTTACAAAGAAAGATGTATTTAATCAATCCTTTGACGAAAGCATTCATATTAAATAACAATAACCTATAACCTGCTTTCAACAGCTCAGATGGAAACAAGAAGCCACAGTCAGGGGTATTTGTACCCTATGAGGTACTTCTGCAGTTGGGATACGTGTAAATGATTGTAGAGTACACAATTATCATGGCCAAAAGACTTTCCGATAACAATATTATCGCAATATTTATAGAAAGTTTTAAAATAAGAATAATGTTATCAGTCAAATTCATCTTTAACTTTGTTCATTGTGCATTTTGTCTCTTTTTTGGCAAATGAATTACATTCAAAACACGAGTGTAGGGAGGTGGAGAGAGTCTGTAAACATAACAAAACAAAACTGTGATTTAAGAGGAGCTGGATTATTTACACAATATTACCATATGTTAACATGATATCAATATTTCATTTTTTAAATATCACATATATATATATTATATCATTATATTGTGACATCGCTATTGTAGAGTAGCTAAAACATGACCTAAAAAATTCAAATTACAATTTTATTCAAATATATCTAGAGTCATCGGTAACATCTGACCCCTGGGACTGAGTGTATGAAAACTAGTTAATAAGTGAAAAAGCTATGCTAAAGCTAAAATTAATTAAACAAATAATTCCAAATAATTAACCATCATTTGTATAGCTAAGTAAACAGTTGAAATGTTTAGCTAAAAGTAATGGATATATGGTTAAAAGAGATTAAAAAACTAATAATGGGTAAATGGTTGAAATAGTTGGCTAAAAGTAACGAACAAATTGAAATAGATAGCTAACAGTTGATATAATTAATACAAATTAATAGATAAATGGTTAGAATAGATGGCTGAAGGTAACAGATAAATGGTTGAAATAGCTAACAGTTGATAACGTTTGCTAAATATATTGGGTAAATGGTTGAAATAGACAGCTAACTGTTGATATGTTTAGCTAAAAATAAAAGATAAATGGTAGAATTGATGGCTAAAATGAACAGATAAATGGTCAAAATAGCAGGCTGTTCTCATACACCATTCATAGCTATATCTATGAAAAGTAATGGCTGTAATTTGTGTATCTCCCGTGAAACCAATTCGTATGTAATCCACGTAATTGTAAACCAGGAAAGAGCGACAAACCCTGCATAGGCAGGATGGTCAAAAAACACCAGACTGTCGCCCAGGAGACCGGTGTCCGTGTCCCGTGTGAAAACAGAAATCAACGTTGATTTATTTGTAACATAACTTCCTTACTACCTGAGTTATTTTAACCCAAATCACGATCTTTTCCTAAACCTAACCAAGTTGTTTCCTGTGAAGACAGAAGTTTATTTTGAAAAGACTGTATGCATGTAACGATGAAAACTGACACGTGTTGCTGGACACTTCTAGGAAAAAGCATGAAAAATTAGGAAAATATAATAAAAATAATGGATAATGGTTAAAATAGAGCTGAAAGTAATGGATAAATGATAAAATAGTTCAAAATAATAGACATATAGCTGAAATAGTTGAGCTAAAAGTAATGGATAAAAGGTTGAAATATCCAGCTTCTGCTAATCCAATGCAAAATTGACCAAACCAAGTTAAACATTGACAGTTCTGTTGTATGAAAACATTATCTGATTTCACATAATCCCTCTTCATACGAACACATTTGGAACATGACAGGTGGCCACTCTGCGGCCCTGAAATAAAAAGCATGGCTAATGAGCCTTAAAGATAGAGGAAAGTATGTTTTCGTGCACATTAGCGGGTATACAAGCATCATTAACCGACTGCAAACACACATCTTTGTCACACTTTGTCTGGAGAAAACAAGGTCTTATATGTTTTTTTGGCTCCAGGACAGTTTCAGGCCTGAGAGGACACGAAGAAAACTGGAAACATGTTGCGACCAAATCGCAGGTTTAGCAGCTCGTTACTCAAGGCCCAGTCACTTCAACCCCCCGCAGAGGGAGAGCCGAGATGATGAAGTCAAAGTTTATTATGTACCCACATGGCTGATGCAGCATATTCGGAGCACGGTAATTCATCAATGTCAGGCGCTTGTGGAGAGCGGCTAATAGCTGTATCAGTGTAAACTCATGGTTACTTATCTCTCGGACTGTAAACTCATTCTACTGATGTTTAGGTTTTTTTTTGTCTGCCGCCATGAGTAGCCTATTTAAGCTTTTCATGTAATGGATGAAAACCTAAAATAGCTGCCTGAAAACACCTTGAATAGCACACAGTGGGACAGGGAAAGTCTGCAGTCTGGCTTGAGAGAGAGAGAGAGAGAGAGAGAGATGAATACAAGGGAACGGGTGGCAGATTAATAATGTCTGTCTGCAGACAAAATGGGCCCGGGAGGATCTCTTACCTTGATGTGAGCTAGAATTAACTGTAGAAACACACCAACTGAAGTCAGAGACACAAACAAAGAGAGGAATGGACTTGCCGAGTGGGGACATCTAAAGGGCTCTTTTTTTTGGCTGCCTGTGTGAGTTTCCCCACTCCATTAAAAAAGTCCAATTAACTTTTCCCAAATTCAAAAGATCTCTTACTATCTGATCTTTATGGTCTTTTCTTGCCAAAGTGGAAACTCATCAGGTTACTTTTTGATTCCAGTCAGGACATTTTCCACTCAGGATCACCTTGCAGGACTCAGCATCTTTCTTGCTGGATGCCTTCGAGGTCCAGACTCGATAACTTTTTGCAGCTCGTCTTCAAAGCCCGAACAGGAGTGACATGTCAAAGAAAAACAAACAAAAAGAATAAGTGCCAGCATTTCTAAACAGTTCAGGCCACTGCACCGCACTTGGTTTTAAGGTTCCGAATGGCGGGCAAGGATGGGAACCCAGCAGCAATGAGTGAGTGCACCCCGTCGTCAAGTCTGTCAGCCTTCGGAACAGTCAGCAGGGCACGCACGCTCAGGTGGTGGGAGGAGAGTGATGGTACGTGTCCACAGGATCCGTCCTTTCCACATTTCCCATTCATTGTCTATGTAAGCAGCCGTGCAATGCATTCTGGTAGCGTGGTGGTTAAATGGTGATACGAGAGATGGGACATCACGTTGGCCGCTCCTCATTTGCATAAAGTCTAGGCTACTTTATGCAAATCAGGGGCGTCCGGCGTGACTCGCCGCCTCTGGAAACTCCCAAGAAACTTTTAAACTAACTGTTGTCAATCTAAAATAAAGACAAATTCAGCAACTGCGTGGCTTATTTCTCTCATAAAATGTTTTAGGAAACACATTTCGGTGAACTATTTTCGTAATATTCGTAAAAAGAATAAAGTTTCCAAACGAGCCAGTTTGAAAGCTGGGTGCAGGAGCCCAAGAGGGAAAGCGTTCGTCCAATCAGGTGCCTATAGTGCCTCATGGCAGCCCATCAAGCGTCTACTGCTGAGAAGCGAGGCGACCCCTAGTGTGCAAAAACGCCCCTGTGGACATTTTCCATGAGGAAGGATGCATCCGATCGTGTGGCACCCACAGCATAGAGGTCAGCTGCCAACCTGCCCGATGCTGCCCTCCAAGGAGGCCGGCAGACAGGCGACAACAGCCGCACACGTGCCTCTGGGAAACCTCGCCCCCAGCGAACGCCCCACCAGTGAGGACGAACGCCCGACAAAAAGAAAACCCCTCAGCATTCGGAGACAAACAGACTTTGCGTGCATCCACCAAGCCGACGACCCGCGCAATTTAAATTAAAAGCGAGGTAATGTGATTTTTAAAAAATAGAAATAACACATTATTCATCTTACAAATGAAAGGTTGAATTCATAGCTAATAAATCTCCATCTTGCTCATTTGAAGACACTCAGCGGTTTTGCTGCTACAACCCTACGTGGTCTGGTGTGACCAGCTAATGGCAGCTATTGTTACAGTAATGTTGGCAAATTTGAGATAGATGTTGCTGAGTAACGGACATCACAGTGACTCATCTCTACTTGTGCTACTGTTAAGCTACATTGTAGCATTTACCATTGTCAATGTTTCTCAAGGATGATGAAGAACTAATGGATAACTAATTAGTGTAACTAATGGGAAACGCAGTTAACCAATTCCCACTAGCCGAGTAACACTCGAGGTAGATTGCTGCAGGTGCTTTACTTGACTTATTTTAATGACCCATACATCATTGTGTCCAATCACGCAACCTATAGGCCTTAATGTAACGACACGATTGTAGCAGACATGCTCAGATGGAGGGCATGCTGGGAGTTTTATGGATTTAAAGGCAACACCAAAACAAAATAATTTATCATGCAAAGGGATTGGAGAAAAAAAAAATCACTTACAGACCTCTTCAACCCACAAAACCAAAAGAAAAAGAGAACATTTCAGAAATTCAGCCATCAGTAGGTCAATTTTAAGCACCTACTACAATGCCACACGCAGAGATTTGCAAAGTTTTTTAATGGCAAACAGGGCTTGCCATTAAGCTCTTAAACTCTCTTCGGGCAAGTAGCTGAGATGTTTTACACGATAGCCAAACTTGCTTGTCCAAAATGGAAATGTAGGCCTATTAAAAAATAAATACAATTAGACAATTAGGCTGGCAATTAGGATTCTAATGTGTAAAATACACAACATAATCAGTTTTCACATCCATTTCACTATCATTATGTCAGTTATGACATGGCAGACCTAATGTCAGTTCACTAATCAGTGAGAGCTCAACTTCATTGTGGACTTTAGAAGATATAGCCTACTATGTTTTGTCCAAAAGAAGTTCAGTCAATAAAAGTTAGATTTTTTTCTCCATAGGGAAATCCTTTTTTTTTCTTTCTTTTTTTTACGGAGAGGCCAGAGGTCAGACTCACAGCCGCAGAGCAGCACCCCTGGAACCGGCGTGTGTTCAGTGTTTTGCTCAAGGACACTTCAGCATGAATAATGTGAATTTACCACCATGTCATGTTGTTGACGGGTTGTTTCTGCAAAGCAACATGCAGCCCCTAAAAACAACCACCATGTCCTCGATTCTATTTATAGTCAGCGAAAACAGTTCCTATTTAAAATCTGGCCAGAGTCATTTTTTATGTCACCACATTTGCAGCTTTCGCCCTGAGCTGTTAGCGGGCATTTAGCGAAGCAGATATCCTGCAAATGGATGCTTCTACTGCCATCACCACTGTTTACTTTGGCATCAATCAGACTCTCGCAATCATTGTCTCTCTGCTGTCTCTCATTTTCAATGCTCTCAGTTGAGCTTGACGGCATGTTGACAGACTGGGCTGAAATTAAAGAGAAGCTCCAGCTAGTGAGACAGGCTTTCAGCCGGTCGCTGCTGGTCTACAACACCACTCCTATACTGTATCAGCTGGGTGTGTCTGCCTCTGACTTAATGTCCTGTGTGGTGGATGCCTCAGCCACAATATTACCACTAACATACTGTGCATGTCTCAATCTATTAGACCCTTCTTTTAGTTGTTAGTCTTTTGCCTAATAGATTCCCCGTCTCCTTCATCCCAAGTGCTTTTAATATGCTCAATAGCATATAGCACTCTGGCTGCACTTTTTGCATTAGTACGAATTTCCATTTCCCTGCTCTAGCTCTATGTTTTATTGTGTTGATGTGTCATTGATGTTGTCCTTTGTATTGTGTTTGTTGTTGTGAACCCTGGCTGTAAAACAAATTACCCTTTATGGGACTTAAACCTGCAGAAGGCAGAACGTTTTTGCCATCATTGGGCAAACAATCCATAATAATCTTTCAGTGTATAGTAATTCAAGTGTTCTGAGAGATAACTAGACTTCTGCACCTCCTCATGGCTCTGTTTTCAGGCTTCAGAAAATCTAGCCCGTGACGGAAGACTTTGACAAATCACTGGTCATTTCATTGCGAGAGAGCGTTCCTATTGGCTGTTCATTCAACGATTCTGATCAAACGGTCAAACTAAGCAGCGCTGATCAAACATGAATCAATATTCTTTTACTGTAATGCCTATTTTTCTCGCCTCAAATGTTTTCAGAAACATCTTGTAGTGTACTGTTTAGCTTTAAAATGACAAAGTTTGCTCCGGCTGGTGGGCGGTGCTTGGTATTTTTCTTCAACTGATCTCAACATGGCTGCTGGGTCACAAACTTTGATGTTTCTGGAAACATTTGAGGTGAGAAACAAACATTACAGTAACAGAATATTGATTCATATTTGATCAGCGCTGCCTAGTTTGACCGTTTGATCGGAGTTCGAAGTGATTGACAACTGATAAGAAACAACAAGGCTCCAGCTCAGCTCTGATTGGTTGTTTTCCGCCGGTCTGTGAAATATTGCAGATGCCATTAGGAGCACCGGAGGACACAGAGGCACATGATTTTTTTCAGATTACCTGTCTCATGTACTACTGTCAGGCTATAGCGTTTTATGAATAAAATAAAATAAAACAACAACTTCTTTAATCATATTTGCTCCATTTCTACCCACTGCAGCTTTAAGATAACCTAATTTTCTGTTTGGGAATACATCTTAAAGAGCAAAGGTGTTGAGCAAAGTATTTTCAGAAATGAATGTGTAGTCTATATCTAAAAAGAAATCCATAATAATATTATATGACCATATTCATCTGAGCTATGATGCATCTGTAAAGTCACAGACAAACTTTACAAACCAGAATTCTATTTATAAGCTGATTTTGCTGCCATGTCAAATGAAGTATTAAGAGGATACAGTCCAAATTATTCACAAGGAAAGAAAAAATCATTAGAGTCCAGTCCATGCTTAAGAAGAAATGCACAACAAACCCTCCCCCTGACGCTGGACTGGAGCGTGCGTGCTCTCCCAGAGACGCAGTTTGGCAGCAGAGCAGAGCGCACCGCGGAGCGCGCAGCTCCGACCGGACGCACCTGAGCAGCCAGAGCGGAGCGGAGCGACCACCAGCAGTCTACTGGAAACAGTCTCTCACCTGCTCTGACACACACACACACACACACGCACACACACACGCACAACATCTGCCACGTCGTCTATCTGTGATGGAGAGCGGAACCAGCCTGACGGAGTCTTGTTGTTGATGTGGAGTCACATGTCTTCCTCTTTTGTGCGTCTCCTTTATCCGCGCGCACATTCTGAGCGTTTAAACGGAGACTTTTAAGAAGCCTTTAAAAAGTCCGTGCGTCGGCTTAATTCTATACTACAATGACCCAGAGCATCTGCGAGGAAAACTTAAAGGCATGCTGCATGTTGAGGGCTGCGAATGCGCGAGCAAGCTGAACCAGATGGACACGAGCACAACAACACACTGGGTAAGTCTGACAGTTGTTTGTATGGATTACTGCTTGTTTTTGCTTCAATAAAGCCACAAATAAATCCAAATTGTCAACACGTTTGGAGCCATTAACGAGCACAGACCAATCAAATGTTTAACACACAAGTCTTTTATAATAGAAGCTGTCTATTGTCATACACGTGACAAACTTCTTGTAATATTGGTTTTCCCATAGGGGGGTTAGTAAAGGGGCTCACTTAATGCTTTCATAATGTCCTCATGGTATGTTTTATTCATTCCTATTATAATAATCATATAATGCTCATGAATGGACTCTGAGTGCTTCCTGGAGTGTCCTTGTGGTATTAATGTATCTCCTCCTGTTAGATTATTAATCTATTCCTATGGGGGTTCTATAAACTGTCTCTTTTCATTAAGCATTGCATGTTAATAAATGAGCTCCTGTCAATCACATGTTGACTCCCAGCACTACTTTATACTTGATAAATGTTGTGGGAGAGCATTGTGCAGCTCCCCCTTCACCAGACAGAACATTTGTATAGAGCATTGTCCATGTTTGATTGGATTTGCCTGTCGGTATTTAAGTGAAGGACCTTAACTAGATGAGAGAGGCTTTTAAAACAGCTATCATGCTTCTCAGAGACATTCCTCCCTCTTCCTTTCCGGTATGGATTGTCCATATATCGGGATCATTAACCTGTTGATGGGCAGAGACGGATGCTCGTGTTTCTCCTGCGCAGTAAATCGTACCATTCTCATTCCCAGGGCGTAAATTACTTTGGTTACGCCCCTCAGCACCCTGTAGAGCACCGGTACGAGACGCACCGGCCTTTCAAGTAACTACAGCGTAAACCCGTCTGCAGATCCGCTCAGAGAAACACAAGGCTTTCATCCAAGAGACCGCTGTTCGTGTCCCGTGCTTTAATTTTCACTTTCACGTTACAAACGTAGTCATTTTAAGACCAACCAGGATGTTTTTCTTCCTAAACATAACTAAGTGGTTTTGTTACCTGAACCTAAGCAAGTGTTTTTTTGTTTAATTCACAACTTTAAGCATATGTTCACTGCGACCATAATGCCTAGTTCACACTAATAAAACTTTAGCCTTGATTTTCCGTTCCCTGACAGTTTCTGGAGCTCCCAGATAAAAGCCCCAGATCAGAGGCAAATTGGCGCTCGAGCGTCATGTGTGAACTGCTCAACGACGCGAGCCGAGAAGAAGCTCACAGACTCATTCCAGATATCTAGCATGCCAAATATCTGAACCTGTCAGAGACTCCGGCCACGAGCTACAGCCAATGAGAGCGCGAGACATGGGTTGAGGGGAAACCTTGGTGAGGAGGGGTCGCCTGTAACAATTGCAACTTACTGTATGTGCTGCATTTGCAACACGGAGCAAAGTTGTTGTTGCACCTCGAGGAATAACTAGTAAAAAGAGTGCGGAAACTGGTGGAAACTGGCTATTCTGTAAACACATGTGCCAACAACAACATCAGCAATGTGTCTTGCGTATGGTTTCGCATCATTTACCGTGTATTTCTCATGTGTTTTTGTGACAAAACGTATTTTGGAGACCTGATCGGGGATTCCTCCAGGTCTTGTGTGACCCCGTCGGCGGTCATGTATCATGAAAACCACAACTGAAGACGATTAAAGACTCTCGATTACAGGACAGCAAGTTGTGTAGTGTGCACAGTACAGAAATCTGATGACTTTCAAAGTCTTGTAGTATGAACTTAGCTTTAAGTGACGCTGAGGGGTCTGAGAAAGCCTCAGTATGTGTCGAGTTGGGATGAGAATGTGTTAGTCGTACCACACCGGTGGGCTCTTGAAACCGAGAGGACAAACTAATGAGAACAGACTACGTAAAGCAGAACATGTCTGTGACATGCAACCAAACACTACAGCAGCTCATGTCACTCATTAGTCCTCCTGCTCTGTAGCTGAAGGTGAGCTAACCTGCAGACTCTCCGGCCACGGTGACACAAAGCCGCTGGCTGCACTTCTTGTTTTTGCAAAGAAACATAATGAGAATGAAAAAATCGAGAAAAAAAGCACAGAGAGAGTGGGGAGACATTCTTCATGTGTTTGTAGGCGGCTGTTGTTGTTCTTCTTTTTTGTATTCTGCTGTGATCTCTAAACTCTCTGTCCTAATAACTGTGCTTCCACACAAAAACATCACATTCTCCGCCTTCAGGCTCACCATCAAATAGTTCAATTCCCTTGCAGCAATGTATTCAGCCCATTATCTCATCCTCCTTCTCCTCCTCCCTGTCTCACACTTTGTAACAGCCCAGCCCTTTCAATCAGCTGATTGACACTGACTGTCAGCCTCCAAGCGCAGGTGGAATTTTCAATTAGAGATTGTCATTGTACTTCTGAAAGTCCTGAATAGCAGTACTGATGTAAAGTGGGAGAGACTGGTTATTAAGTTCTGAAGTCTCCAGCAGTGGCGCAGGTAGATATTGTATTTTGGGTGGGCCCATAGAACAGTGAGTGGGACAACTTTTCCCAAAGAAACTGTGGGGGGCAGCTAGTCGTTCCTTGTGAAATTATCATTCCAGGAACTTGTTTCAACAGTTCCTTTACAATCAGACAACGAATTCAACACAAACAAGTCAGAAAATCAAGTTTGTATTTCTTTATTAATATTTATTATTACAAAATGTATTATGATTAAACTTGGCTGGGTGGTCAAGTGTTCAGTGTTCGTGCCACACAGACTCCTAACTGGCTTTGCACAGAGGGCAACTCCAGGGTCTGAGAAGTGAAGCCAATGCTGAAGTGTCTTAAACTTGCATTCTTTCTAACAGCCAGCAGGGGGCGACTCCTCTGGTTGCAAAAAGAAGTCATATTGTATAGAAGTCTATGAGAAAATGAGCCTACTTCTCACTTGATTTATTACCTCAGTAAATATTGTAAACATGAGTTTATGTTCTCAATCGATAGTTTCAAGTCTTCTTCAATACAGCTTGAATGAATGAATAGTTTTGTTTTGGCCATACATCAAAAAGAACACAACTTTACAATCTGTGTGAATATAAACCGACACTGTATCCATTTCACACAACAACGTTCATATAATCAATGATCGTAAAAGGAACAGGCTGAAGCCCCAAGGCTTATTTTTGCCTATCCTATACAATCTATAAAATAACCCAGAATATCAGCATTACAAAGGAAAGAACAAATAAAATTTACTCCAAATTGTAATCCCTACTTATTCCTCATTTTAATAATTTTACAGTGTAATCCTTAATTATTTTACATTGTAATGCTGTTTTGAAGCTCAGCAGAGAGCTACACAATTTCAACTCATCACTAAACCCATTCCATAATTTGACACATTTATATTATAAATTGGTTCTTACTTTACCTGTTTCAGCATGATGTTCATTTAGTAAATTATGGTCCCATTTAGAGTCAAATAGACCATAAAGCAGGGGATGCTTTAGGGCGTGGCTACCTTGTGATTGACAGGTCGTTACCACGGCGTTGGACAGTCTCGGAGTTTTCATCTTCCAACTTGCCGAACTCGAGGCATCTTAACTGTAGTCCACAAACCAATGGCTGACGTCACAATGACTATATCCACTTCTTATATACAGTCTATGGCTTTGCACCTGGTCTCTAGTGTATTCTGCAAAAGCAAATATCCTAATAACTCAGAATTGTGCAGCAAGTTAAGTATCCAAGTCCATTTGTTTTTTAGCTTTTAATGCTTTTTTTAATAAGTAAATGAATGGGCTTTGGGGAATAGAGAGGCTTGTCTACTTGGACCAGTCCATTTAGACCATTTACGATTCATCATGTAGAAACCAAGCATGATTCTTTGCCATTATTTTTATTATGAACATTGTGAATTGAATCAATAATAAAGCCTCTCTTTCTGGTCAAAAAAATCACCACTTCCTGTGAGTCATAATCTAAAAGGTGCTCTCCATCTGGGCCCCTCAGTCTCTTACTCTTAGACTAAGTGATTATGTTGTGAGAAGTACTCATTCCGTGATTATTGCAATTTGAGAGGGACGTTTTGCGTCATTCTAGATTGTGAAATCGCTTTTTCTCTCGGCTGATTGCCGCGCTGCTTCTGCAGGCAGGAAACTTAATTGTCCTCATATTTTTGAGCACAGATTGTAGCTGACTAAAAGACGTTCCGAGGAGGACCAATCAGTCTGATTTAGGGGCAGGTCAGGTGATAGTTCAGTGTCGTTCAAGTTCTCTGTGTCCCTAAATAGACTTCTGCTTCAGGCCTTTTAGGAAGATGAAGACTGAGTGGATGTGGGAAGGCAGATGTGTCAGTGATGCATGGGTTGCAGATTTATGCAAAGAGGCATGCAAATTATATTTGCATGAGCAACTGGTGGTGAAAGAACAAAGCAGAGTTCAAAAGTACTGCACCTTTTTTCACATACTGTTTCTGATGATGGGGAAGAGAGAAATCCACCTCGGAAGTCTTAACATCTTTAAACTTCAACTTTGAAGAAGGAAACAGATTGAGGAATGACTCTTCTGTCACAGATCCAGATTCAGCATCTGAAACACAAGCACTCCTAAAGCTTTGCTCAGCTTAGTTCACCCAAATAGTTATTTTTCCTTCTCTGTCTATTTCATTTGAAGCTCAAGAACAAAGCTATTAGCTAGTGTTGTAAGCCTTCAGATCTGTCTTTGATATTATGTCAGTAAATCAGTGAAAAACAAATACAAGCAGAGCTTTGAAACAAAAACATTTTTCTCTAATTCAATAATCGCGGCCACTAATGCAACAATATACCTATTACATGTGATTTTGAGTGAAAAATTGCTTTCATTTAAAGTACTTCACATCCCTCTCATCCTCATTAGGTGGAGTGAGTGCAACATATGAGGTCATGTTGTTTCCTTTCATCTGCAACACAAAAGGCTTCAGCCAGAGTCCTGTGACCCTGAACGCCGGGGTATTTTGTTACCTTTGGACAAAGCCAGGCTAGCCGTTTATACCTACGGAAAGTAATGCACTGTATTTCGTATATATCCCAGAAAATCAATTTGTATGTAATGCACGTAATTGTGAACCAGGAAGTATAAAGAGTGACAGACGCTGCATAGCGAGCATGGATGTATTAAAAGAACTGGATACAGCGTTGGAGGCGGGGGCCTAGTCATTCCTATGAAAGTTGCTCAGTGGCGCATGAAGCCTAAATGGCTCAACTTCCATCTGGAAAAGTACCCGGATCTTGGCGGATCTTGGGCACATGGGACATGCGCAGTAGCGTCCGCTCGGTCACATGACTTGGTCACAGGGTCCCATCGTCACGGCTTGCACTCCAGCCTCAGTCTGGGTCTTACTAACATGACTGGAGGAAGGGAAATAACTCTGGATTCAGCTATTAGTGCGTCTTACAACTTTAAAAACTTAATTTTGTGTTGATTCACCTAAAAAAAAATTATCCGCTGAGTTACAGACGTCTCTTTCCCAATGTAAGTCTATGGGAAAAGGGCCTTTTTGGGCCCAATGCATCATGTGACTGATACGGATGTTGCAGTACCGCCGTTTGGCCACTAAGAAAGTTGGGATCGACGACCGGCGCACTTCCTGGGGGCTTAATAGCGAGGAGGTCAGGGTGGATGGGTGGGTCAAAAGACACTGGGCTTTTGCCCAGGAGTTCGGTGCTCGTACCCCGTTTGATACCAAGTCAATGTTGATTTATTTGTCACGTAACTTCCGTACTTTAGTTACACCACTTCTGTAGTTATTTCAACCCAAACCGTGATCTTTTCCTAAACCTAACTAAGTTCTTTGTTGAAGACCGAAGTTTTTTTTTAAAAAAGACTGGAGCGGAAATTGACATGTGGGTCACGTGTTGCTGGACATTCGTAGGAAAACGCGCGAACAATGAGAATTTACTTTTTGTAAGATATCTTACGAACCTTTGTATGAAGATACGTTGTTTTGCTAAGCTAAGCTAACCATCTACTGGCTGTAGTTTAAATCTTCTTATCTAACTCCCAGCAAGAAAGTGAAAAAGCAAATTTCCCAAAATAGGCCTAAATCTTGCATTTATAAATATAACATTTCCATGATTCCAGAAGCCTTGTTTGACACGTCGCCTCTCTGTGGAGCTCTTCCTATATAACTTGAATTCATTCTCTCTGTGCTCCTTGAAGCCACCCCTGGGTGCAGTGCCATGCTCAATAAACTGCTCCTGTCAGAAGCACTTTGCTGAGTTGCTGTAGAGGTGCAGCTCTCTGACCTCGCCTCCCTCGGAGAAAGCGGCCTGTTTCAAAATGATTGGTCTCACAATAGAAGAGCGAACTCTGAGGATAGCTGGAGGGGTCCCACTCTTAATTTGTTGTGATGATGTGCCCGTCCTCCCCACATCAGCTCCACTGCCTCAGGTCCAGCACAGTCATCCTTAGTGAGTGAAGGATCACTGGCCTGTTGCTATACTACAGCCCGTGTTATCTCCAGATGCCCATGTTTAATAAAACAAGAAGTGTCCCAGCCTGTTAAGACAGCATGGCTTCAGAAATTAGTAATTTATTCTAAAAAGCTTTTTTTCTGAAGATTCAAGAGACATTTTACCGTTTGATCAGGGAGTGATGACGCTGGTCGGATTCAGCAAAAACAGCAGGCAGCCGGACATCACTGTCTTGATGTAGGGGCAAACTTATTTTGACTTTTTTTTCATGACATGCTATACTATGACCTTTTTTTAGGACTTTTAACATATTATAGTATGCCATTAAAAATGTCAAAGGCATAAAAAAAGTCATAATGTCAAAATATAGTTTGTCATAAAAAGTAATTACGAAGTCATAAATATCATAAAAAAGTCATAGTAAAGCATGTGCTTGTTATTGTCAATTTAGACGCCGTAATATATGATTTCATCATGATGCAATTCAATTGAAAGACGATAAATTATCAATCTGCAACCACACCACTAGATGCCACCAAATCCTACACACTGTCCCTTTAACAATATTATATTATATTGGCCCATTTTCACAATAAAAGCCAACAGGTGCTCTGCAGATTTACAGATACATATTTAACTTAAAATGAATACAATTAAATATTATAATATGGATTTTTTCTTCTTTAAAATTAAAATGAGCTTATATTCAAGATGTACGGGCAATGTAAGGACAAACAAACAAAACAAAATGTTTCAATAGAACATGTGATTCTGACTACATTGACGGGCGCTTTCTTGTTTCCATATCGGGGTTGAGAGAGCCAGATCACACATATATGATGCCACACATATATTCAAGATGTTTATTGTCACGCCGGTTGTACAGGTACAAATGTGTGAAATACTTTTTGCCGGGAAGCTCCATTAAAATAATAAATTATATTACATTTACATTATAATTACATTTACATTACAATTACATTTACATTACAATTATAAAAGGAAATACTTTATACAAGGGCATATTAACAACATATACAGGCATATTAAGAACATATGTAATTAAGATTATATACAGTATATACAGTATAGGATATATTTTTGTGAAGAATGTGTCAATTGAATTGTAGATTTAAAAGTCTGATGGCCTGGGGGAAAAAACTGTTCCTCAGTCTGCTGGTGTGAGTCCTGGGGGTCCTGTATCTCCTACCAGAGGGCAGGAGGGAGAACAGGTTGTTGTGGGGGTGTGTCGTGTCCTTAATGATCCTCAGGGACTTCCTGAGGCACCGCTGGGATAATGGGAATGCGAAAATACCACAGTGAATGCACTTATATATCGGACAATGATGGATATCTGACCCGGAAAGCGTTTTGTGTTACTATGACAACCGGCAACCTTGAGTTGTCATATCATTAGATGTTGCATAACTGCATATTAAACACAGTGATTTTGATATGCATTGCTTTTATCTTCTGTTTGATATGTGCTATGATTAATCTTGTGGCACCCTTGGCCCGTCCTCAAGGCACCACAGGGGTTCGTCATCACCCACTTCATCCTTAAATAAAATACAGTATATGTACAGTGTGATCAGTTGTTCTATCATATTCCTTTCCTTGTTTCTCTTTTATTTCACTCTGAAATTGCAATTAAGTGCATCCGAGGGGAAATTATTTTCATTTTCCTGTGAAGTTTCTCCCTTTCTCCTTGTGCTATTAGTTCTTTCTTTCATACATTTTCTTTAGTTGCTGTTTGAATTTTTGAAAACTTCATACTCCTTTTCCTTATCACATAAATACTGCATCAGCATGCATAGGAAATGCAATGACTTCCATTTTGGAGTTTGGTTTTAGAGAGAAAATGCCTCCCCATATAGTCAGTAATGAGTACAGTAGTTGTTGTTTTGATCCGCACAACATAAACTATTTCTCATGTTGACAGGAAAGCCTGTTTTGAATAATCCCTTGTTACAGAAGTGTGTTAATATGTAATGAAATTATGAATAAACCATTACCACATGAATTAAACATTGAACATGTGTTTAGTTCACATGTTGTATAAAGCAGTTGATACATTCCTTTACTTAATATCTGCCTCATTGTGCTGTGATGTGGTCTACATTGTGTTGTTGATTTCCCACAGTTTGTTACATAATGCTTTAAATGGTTTCATTCCAAAGCCTTGTGAAACAGTAAATAGAAAAACAACATTATTAATTTCTCTGCTTTGGCTTCAGGCTGCAATTTGACATTGAGTTGCTTTTGTGTGAGCTTCCAGTGCAGTTAGAGTCCAGAAAAGTTGTATTTGATGTTCCTGTCTAAAAACACAGACTGTTTTGACTTGTGGTTTGTCTTCAACATTATTTCTGTGTTCTGTTTTCGGTCCAACAAGGAAAGCAGTGAAAAGCAATGATGTTAGGACTCTGTGGAACACTTTCATACAGTCTACAAATATGTTTTTCCTGTGTGAGGACCACATGTTCTTATTGTGTTTGTCTGGGTTTTCTCTCACAGCCTGACGATATGAAGTCTAGAAGGATTGAAGAGGACACTTAGGAACAGTGTGTTACATTGAGGGGGATCTATTAGCAGAAATGGAATATATGGGCCCTTCATATCTACATAGGGAGCGGGTCCTCTTCCTGGAGTCCTCCATGTTGCCCAGAACGGACAAACCAAACAACTTTTCCTGCATGAGCCAGAGTCCATAACGTTACTCGCTACCGTCGCCGCCGCTCTCTCTCGCGCGCTTCATCACTCACTTCCTATGTGCACACACACTCTACGCACTAGCTCTGCTCCAAATGACCAACACCTGGCTCTAGAGAGGGTCATTCACGTTTTCGTGTCGGCCACCGTAGTTCTTCTATACGCTTGGCACACGGGAGAAGTTTCAGTTGGTTGCAATCTGCAACCCTCACTGCTAGATACTGCCAGATCTTACACACTGCTCCTTTTTAAATGCAAACCAGCATTGTGACCAGGTTTTAAGAGATGAGCGAGACACAGCAATCATACAGATGGGGATAATGGCGCACACTTTTGGACAGGTCCAGTCCCAACTTTGGGGTTGTAAAAGTACTTCGTTTGAAGCATTCTGACGCTTTTAGACCTTTCATAGACTGACTTGTCTTGATAGGATATAGAGATACAGATATAAAGAAGAGATAGAATTGAGCCCTGCTATCCTAAAAAGTATGTAAAGACACTAAATATGTGTAATCGTTGACTCATCTTTTTTGCCCTACAGAGACGTGCTGTGTTGCTAAATGGGTGACAAGCTCCCAGTCACCTCACATAACCTGTGAAGCCCCCCGCCCATCGCATCGTGCAGGACCGGGTCCCCCGGTAAAGTGGCAGTGATGTACCAGGAGGTGGCCTTCCTGGCTGGTAGCAATGAGCACCAGTTCACACCCTTCCACTTCAAACCTGTGCAAAACCCGCAGGAGGTCAAACCCAAGAAGGGTTTGTTCTACAAGCGAGCCCAGCTCCTGCTCCAGCCCCAGCCCCGCCAACAACAGGATGGCGATGAGATCGGCCCAGCTGACGGGGCGGCCATTATCAACGTGGGGGGGATCAAGTACCGCATCCCTTGGTCCACGCTGGAGGAGTTCCCCCTGACGCGGCTGGGCAAGCTGCGCGGCTGCAGCAACGAGGCCGAGATCATGGACTTGTGCGACGACTACGACGGCAGCCGCAACGAGTATTTCTTCGACCGAAGCCCGTCAGCTTTCCGCACAATCGTCTCTTTCTTAGCGGCGGGGAAGCTGCGGCTGCTGAGGGAGATGTGCGCCCTGTCCTTCCAGGAGGAGCTTCTGTACTGGGGGGTGGAGGAGAACGACCTGGACTGGTGCTGCCTCCGGAAGCTGAAGCTCAGGCAGGAGGAGTACAAGGAGCTGCAGAGGCTGGAGGAGGAGGAGGCCGAGCTCACCACGCCGCAGTCCTGCGAAGAGAGCCAGCAGCCTTCCGGAGGGGATTCACAGGAGGAGACCAATACGGGGGGCTGCATGCGAAGACTGAGGGACATGGTGGAGAACCCCCACTCGGGCCTGCCGGGGAAGATCTTCGCCTGTCTGTCAGTGTTATTTGTAGCCATCACCGCCGTGACGCTGTGTGTCAGCACCATGCCGGACCTCCGAGAGGAGGAGGAGAGGGTGAGTTCACTCTTCAATAATCAGTTTCAGTAATTACTTTTTTTCCTTGCCCTTCCTTATTCACAGATCCATTTTTTTTAAATCATCCAAAAAGTCCAAACTCATATCTGGTTCCCCATATTTAGTTTCTGGAATGAAGTCCTGACAATTATTGAGTTGGAATGATTTAATGTGGCAAAAGCAGCAGCACTCAGCATCAAAATCATTTAGCTAACATGGTCAGTTGCACAAAGCGAGGCATCTCCGAATTTTGGAGTTACATAAGAAAGGATCAAATTAGCAATTTTAGAAAGGAAAAAAAAAAAACACAGTAATGTGATATCATATAGTATGGCTTCCGCAGAGTAAAATAGACTGCTCTCTGTTACGTCTAACCATAGACTGTATGGATGTAGTCACCGTGACGTCACCTATTGGTTTGAGGACTGCCGTTTTAAAACTTTGAGTTCTGCATTTTGGCCATTGCCATCTTGTTTTTTTGGTGTTGTTTTTTGCAACCAGAATTGACACGAGAGGGTGGAGTACAACCGAACCTTGAATAAGACAATTTAGGCGACCAAAAAGGTTACAGTTAACTTTCATGAACACACTGTGAAAGGGTTAAAGTTGTAAGACGAAAACACGGACAACTCCCAGACCGGACAACGCCGTGGTAGCGACCTGTCAATCACAAGGTAGCCCCGCCCTAAAGCACCCCCTGCTTTATGGTCTGTTTGACTCTAAATGGGACCATAATTTACTAAATAAACATCATGCTGTATTGAAGAAGACTTGAAACTAGCGATTTTGACCATAAACTCATGTTTACAATGTTTACTGAGGTAATAAATCAAGTGAGAAGGAGGCTCATTTTCTCAGAGACTTCTATACAATCAGACTTCTTTTTGCAACCAGAGGAGTCGCCCCCTGCTGGATATTAGAGCGAATGCACGTTCAGGCACTTCAGCATTGGCTTCACTTTTCAGACCCCGGATTTGCCCACTGGCTATCATGCTCAAAGATTCAAAAGCGAGGCATCTCTGAATTTTCAAGTTACATTAGCAATTTTAGAAAGGTAAAAAAACACAGTAATGTGATATAAAATCTTATGGCTCCCATGTTAAATAAAATGCTCCCTGTGGCATCTAACCACAAAACAAACACTTCATGATGAACACAGTAGTCATGGCGCTATACAACGCATGCACCTATAAACTTAAGGAACCTCGCTCTCAGCATTCCTTTTCATTCCATAACCGCCTCAGGGATGTGAGTGTTTTACAGCTGCTACAGTAGAATTCAGATTATGTTGATGCAGCAGCCCACATACAGAGTCTTCCTGGGCTTTATATCATTGTGACAGAGACAGAGGCGAAGGCTCAGGGACACCGAGGCTTCCTCTCCATTTACTTGAATACCAGATTATTGTGTAGCTCTCCTCACTGTTTCTGCAGCGTACATTCCTTCATAGGGAAATAAGAGCCAAGCTCTCCCAAATGTATGCGGTAATTGACAGTGCATACACAACATGAGGATGAGGAAAAAAAAGGCTCTATATTCACACATCTTTAAATGAATAGTCTTTTCTGGTTTGGGGCTTCCGTTTCTGTATTTGCAAAATCCCACATACAGTTGATTTTACTTGACCTGCTTCCAAAATTGAATTTGAAATAAGATCAAATGAATGTAAAATAAGCTCCTTATTGTTATATAACATGATGATTATGCAAATTATAGCCATGCAGTCTTATTCCATACAGTTGAAGGCTTGTTTACCCAAACCTTATCTAGACCTGCTGACCAGGAGCTTTAAATGGAAAATAAATTGATTTATATTGCGTGCACTTTGAAGCTTCATGCATTTTAACGGCTATGTAGACAGTACACAACATTGTAGAAAGATGTTACAGTCCAAAGATTCTATGCATATATTAACATTTGACCGTGACAAACAAGACCACATGGATTACTCCTGAAGAGGAAATTCATCATTCAACATTTTGGGAAATAACCTATATTCACTTTCTTTTTGACAGTTACATGAGAAGATATCAATCTCATGTCTGTAATATTAACGGAGGGAATGGTTAGCTTAGCTTAGCATAAAGACTGGAAACACGGGGAAACAGCTAGCCTTGCTCTGTCCAAAGTGGAAATATTCAGCCTAGCACCAACTCTAAAGCTCTAATTAACACGTTAAAGGTATAATATGTAACCATTTTTGGTTGGTGTTTGCAAACACACTGCATTCAAGGTCGGCCACTCCTCCTCTATAGAGTGAATGAAGAGAGGGAGCGGCGTTAGTAAGAACAAAGCAGTGAATCAGAGAAACACAATGTTATTTTATGATTGTTTCACAACGGTTACGTTCTAAAGCTCAAATAAACACAACCATAACTCCGCACAACCCTGCAGGAAGGTGTCGTGTTGATGGATAATGAATGAATGCAACTGAAGGGCAGATTATCATCTCTGCTCGGTGTCTGTGCCTCAGCACACTGATAGCAGCACAGCAGAGAGAGAGGAACTGAAGCACATAGTGATGTAACAACCCATTTTCATCTGTCAAAATACGGCGGCTTTGTCTCTGACAGAGCTAAAAGAGGACTTGTGCCTCGGTATCAGACATCAAGGGGCGTGACAAAGCGACGGTAGGCCTATTTGATGACCTTTACGGGCTGCCCATCCTTCGCGCTGTTATTGGCTGGCGGTTGCACCCCTACATGGGGCCAAAGGTTTGCATATGCCCAGAAGAGTCCTGAGCACAGCAAAATAATAAGAAAAGAGAAAATACAGGCAGAGGGCTGCAGGGTTTCTGCAGAAACAGACACCACCACACACTTCTAGTGGGGCATAAGTGATGATTGAGAGGGATTATTTTTGTATCAGTCTATATATTATTTTTTGAGGAAATTCTTGCATATTGTACCTTTAAATCTTATTTGTTGAATCCACACAGACAGAAATGTAAATGCACCTAATTGTAGTTTTGTGCTAGAACTATTTCTTGGCAAACAACAGCAGTGTGCAGTGACTGTGCAGAGCCACGCAACTATTTTCAATGGAAAGTAGCTTGAAGACGTGGGCTAATTTGCGTGCACATCATTACGCAGTGATTTGCATGTCTATAAAAGATTTACATTTTAAAGGATTGGAATGATTTTCATACAATTTAAGTGAATCTACCTAACAGTTTTGTCATTAGCTGTTGTTGGTGTTCAAGCTGCGATCATCCCATATATATATATTCATCTAAATATTCCTGTAATCTCACACATTTGTATCCAGGCTACAGAACACTGGAGTAAACAAACCTAGATTCTTGTAAATGTTAATACTAAATCAAGTGAAAAGTATTTCATCTAGAACAAAAACAAATGAGGAACAGTTCCACAGGCAAACACTGCAGATTAATGATTGGTTGTTTCGAACCCTGATCTTCACATTCACATTTCTGATTGGCCTCTTCAAGCATACTTGCCAACCTTGAGACCTCAAAATTAAGGAGGATTTCCAAACCAAATTTGAGTTTCAGAGACTTTGTTTCCTGCATTCTGGTGACTTTTAAAGAATAAAAATAACAAAATATATTCACTTCAACAGCATTTTTATGTTAAATACTTTAAATTTTACTTTTGATTCTCAGGAAAAAATACAAAATAATTTGACCCTTCGGCGTAAACGTGCATGAATCACTGGCATAAATTTATATTCATCAGTTTTCATTCATTACCTCCACCAAGGCCGAAGGCCGGAGGTTATGTTTTCACCGGCGTTGGTTTGTTGGTTTGTCCGTTTGTCCGTTTGGAGGATAACTCCAAAGCGACGTCTGCGCTCTCCGAGTGCACTTATAGTTAATTGATTCATTTTTTGCCCCGCCATTTGGAGAGACTGTGCACTGCACGCCACTTTTCTCTGTGGTAGACTTTTAGAGTTCTAGGCCTTAGACTGTACAAGCTGTGCAGTGCCAGAAACAGGTTGAGATAACGAAAAGGAAAAATATGAGAAAAAATGAGATGAAATAAGTAAAAAATTTGACATTAATCTGGAGAAATGCGGGAGAATTGTGACGCCGGGAGGAAACCGGGAGAGGGCAATGAAAAATATGAGCCTCCTGGGAAAATCGGGAGGGTTGACAAATGTGTCTTCAAGAGAAGCTAGTGTCTGCCCAAAAAGTTGCTAGATTTGTCACTATGTTCTTTTTTGAAGAAAAGTCGCCTAAAGGGTCGTAAGAGTCAGAGACAGGCTGTTTATTCCTGTTTTCGTCTTTATGTTAACACATACTTGCCAACCCTCCCAATTTTCCCAGGAGACTCCCGTTTTCTTCCCGGGGTCACAATTCTCCCATGTTTTTCCTGATTTTCACACCTTTTTTTCCTTTTCGTTATCTCAACCTGTTTCTGGCATTGTATAGCGTGTATAAGCTCTACTGTTTCCACTCGGACGATAAAAGAACTACTCTAAATATTGTTTCCCAGCGGAAGAGAGTTGCTCGTGACCACAGATATATATATATATATATATATATATATATATATATATATATATATATGCTCGCGACTGACACAGCGCGGTTTGAGTTGTGCTCGCCGCACATCACAGCGTGCAGCGTCTAAGTTGCTCGATGCAGCGAAAAGCTGTCGTGGCGTGATGCAAACCATTACAAATAACGGATTTCAGAGTGCAGTGGTGTCGTTGTCACGTTGTGTCTGAAAGAGCCTTCAGTCAGTGAGAGAAGGAGAGGAAATGGAGCAAGAGAAAGAAATACTCAAGCAGAGGCAAAAAAATGTATGAATAATAATAATAAAAATTGATGAATATTAATTTTATGTTCACGCCAGAGGGGCGAATTGTTCAGTTTTCTTTCCTGAGAATTAAAAGTAAAATTAAAAGTAGGCCTATTTAACATAAAAATGCTGTTGCAGTGTACTTATTATTTTGTTGTTTTCATTCTTTAAAAGTCACCAGAATGCAGGAAACAAAATCTCTGAAGCTCACTTTTTTTCTGGGGGACGACCTCCACCCCCCCCCACTTTTTGGTTTTGAAATCCTCCTTACTGAGGTCTCAAGGTTGGCAAGTATGTGCTAATAGGATAACCATGTCCTGACTCCAGCTCAGTATTTAACTCACAGACATGAGACCGATATCATTCTTTTCATTTCACTCTTGGAAAGACATGAAGCGTATTTCCCGAGATATTGAACTTTTCAACAGTATATCCCCCCACAGAATCTGATTATAGCAAGCACTGTATTGGCAATTAAAAAGAAATATGGCCTATAATATGCCAAAGCTGGAACCTGTTAGGTTGAAATGTCCAAAATAAAATGATGATACTCATAACTTACAGTCTCTGGTCTCTAATTAGGTCTGAAAGTGAGAGCAGAGCTCATCCACTTGTTGCTGCATTTAGCTTTAATCATGTCAGAAGAGAAAATATTGCTACCTTAGGCTTTTGTTCCCACTTACTACACATGCTGTCACGGTCCGTGACAAGTGGAGCAAAAAAAAGCATATTAAAGCTGACGATGTCTCCCTCCCGAGACGTTTCATGTCCGCCTTTCCCTTTGACACTTCAGAGAGCCTTAGAGAGCTGCAGCTCCGGAGCGTCTTTGTATCGCGCTAATTCACCTCTTGAACGACATCAGCAGACCAGTGTATGATTAAAGAAGAGCCCCGCAGCTTCCCCCTCTGTCAAAGATATGTCTTCATCAGCAGGCTGGCAGGGAAGGAGGGGAGGGGGGGTGTTAGTATAAGTGTATACGCTTCAAAGGAAAAATCAATCAGGAAAACAAAGCGGGTGAAAGCTGAACCAAGACCAACTCAAGTCTCAATTTTATCTCCAATTAGGTGTCGTCTGTCATTACACGCCTGTATGAACCCGCAGCTTTAATTATTTTAATCAGAAGAGCAACATGTGTGAAATCTATGTTTCAAACTCCGGACAGCTGAAAACAGTGTCATAGTGGGACCAATTAAGCACCCAGAGGTGCCTGAAAAAGTGAGCCTCGCTCCTCCTCCTCCTCCTCCAAGAGAACATTAGTTTGGTTCATTAGAAGTGAGAATCTGAAGCAGCCACGGGAGGCAACCCCAAAAACGCAAAGGTTTATGGGTATAATGAGGTGGCTGTGTCATTCTTGGAAGAACCTAGGAGAACACAGTGAAAGGAGGTAAACCGCAATCTGACACTTCTTTTACGTATTCTTAAAACCACAATGAACACCAGAGACGGTAAATTAAAACAAAGTGCCACCCCACATGCCAAAGTCTGTTAATAAGAGGTGACGCGTAATTAAAACTTTGTCTTTAAAAGTAATGTGAGTGTTTACAACTTCTGGCTTAGTGCTTGTGCACATAAATGCACACCAAAAAAAGGGACAAAACAAACGTTCTCATAATGGTTTAAGAAGACAAATATAGGTGTGATCGCACTCTGTGATCTCCCTGGTATGTTCCCAGCTGTCATGGTTGTGTACCGAGGTGACAGAATCGGCAGCAGAGCGTCTCCTCTCCCTTATTACCATGTTAGGAGAAGAATTTGGCCTTGCTCGGAAAACTTATGTATGTGCTCTGTGTGTGTGAGTGGGCTTCACTTCCTGCATTGTCTTCATTCACACTAATGTCAAGCAAAGCATTTAAGTAACTCAACACGTTCTTCTTGGATTCAGCTCCAGCTTTGGTGAATTGCTTTTACTAATTACCACATCTCTTTCTCCCACCCATTACAGAGCTTCCTAATATCCATTACCTTTGATAGCCAGCCATTTACATCTGCACACATCCTCCCTATAATAATGAAACTAATGAAATGATCATTTCCTCAGTTACCCATATCTAGATTGTAATATATTGTGTATTTGCTATGTATCTTAATGTTTTTGAGACTTCAGTTATGGCTCCAGTGTTCGGCAGTATGAAGGCTGCAGCACTCCATGTTAGATACAATATAAAGCTTCTGTTTAGAGCATTTGAAATGAATTTAATTAACGTATTATTAATTTAAACCTGCAATGACTGATTTTTTGTGCAGTTTGGGGCAGTAGAAACAAGCTTTGAACACCACACATGTTATCACCTTTTAAGTTTATATATCATGTTAGCAAACGCTAAATTACACATCCAACAGATATGAAGCAACAGTAACATTCACTTAAAGTGCTTTTTCTGGCCACCTGGTGAATTTTATCCAATATTCAATCAATCTTCTCTAGCTCTGTTTTTGGTGTTTAACAACTCCTGAGAAAAATATATGACTCCAGTGTTGCCAGATTGGGCTGGGAAAAATAGCATTGGGCTGGTAGATTTGATAAATATATTTTAAAAAAGTCTGATAATTATGACTCAGTGTTGCCAGATTGGGCTGGGAAAAATAGCATTGGGCTGGTAGATTTGATAAATATATTTTAAAAAAGTCTGATAATTGATGGCTATTGAAGCACAATATTTCATTAGATAAAAACAAGCTGTTAAATTTTTTCAATAAATTTTTACTTTAGGCAGGATTTTGAAAATATTGTGAAAACAATATTACCAAACAAGCTGTCATTTAATGGTCAAAAACACAGAAAAAATTTCATTTAATTTGAGAAATATTTGATTGACATGAGTTGTTTTCAGTCGCCGTTAGGGATAAGGGAACACCTACTTACCTTGACATCATCATTATTGACATTGACATGGGACGTTATGTATTTAGTTGTCTGACTTCACTCTTTGTGGGTTGCATACTCTTTTCATCTAACATTTTATCTTTGGTTATTTGATGCAGATATGAAGCTTTGTATGCATATTATGTGTTTTCAATTGCTCATGTAATGGTTTTACGGTTTTACACAGGGTTTCTGCCGAGGTTATGATTTGGGCTGGTTTTTTATTAAATTGGGTGGGTTTTAAGTTGTTTTTGGGCTGGAAACTGTCAGTCTGATCTGGCAACAATGTCTGGCTCTTTAGCTGCTAAGTGCTCCACTATGGTTGACTGCTTGGCCCCAAGGAAGTGCTGCTTGCAGCGTCGTCGAGAACCGCTCATCGCTCATTGACTAGCAGCAGTCAATGAGCCGCAGTCTGCTGAACTGAATCCCCGCCCTCGCTGCTGCACAGAGCATCGTTCACGTGTTTATTCAAAGTTTATTAATATTGAATGTGTCCAAATTGCACCAAATTCGAAAAGGCACTGCCTTGGCTCCCCAACAGCACACCCGCCAAGTATGAAGTAGATCAGACCAATGGTCCTTGAGATATGTGAAGGACACACAGACAGACAGACAGAGATTCCTCGCTTTATAGTTAGATTCACTCCCCCTCTCTCACTCCACCAACTCTCGAGGAAAATGTCCTGGCTGTTTAGCTGTCTAATGCTACAATGTGTTCACTAACTTGGAGCTAACTTGTCTTTCTGCTGTTTGATGCCAGGCAGGTAGCGTACAGTTGGTTTCTAGAAACTTTTCGCCTAAAAAAAGCTGCCAAAATAGCATAAAGTTGCGGCAAACAAAACCAAAACAGTGAGCTGAAAGATGCTAAAACACTTTGTAGAGCTGAGAGAAACAGCAAGCAGCGACCTCTTTCACATACATGTAGTCATGTAAGACGCTCAAAGCATCTCAACATTTTTATTTGCCAGTAAATTAAGTCACGTTATGAAGCTCTCAGATGTGTGGATTCCGGCCTAAATTAAATTGCGCTGTGAAACGGGAGGTCAGTGCAACCTAAACCCAGGAAGCGTCCGTCTTTATGCACTCGGCCACTTGAGTTGGGGCAGAAAAATAAGTTTTGGAAAGCACTTAGACTGGCTTTCTAATCTAATGTGGCTCTTAGAGAAGCATTTGGTGGTTGAGAGGCCTTTCTCTAACCCCCTCTCTCTCGCTCTCACACACAAGCAAAAAAACAAAAAGAAAAAACAATCTATATTACATTTCACATTTCATGGTTGCTCGTTGCACTCTCTGGATGAATAGGGGATTAAACATCTCTAGTGTTTTGTCGATTTCTTCCCTCAGAATTGCTTACTCGGTTCACATAAGCATCTTTGAAAACTGTGTTCTTGTCCCATTTATCTCCCGCGAGAGCCCCGCCTGTGGATCTAACCTTTCAGTGACTCCGCTTATGCCTCAGAGCCCTATATCCATTGTGATGTAAATCCCAGCCACTTTTAAAGTACACCCTCACCACAGCCATATATCATCACAAGGGGAACAGGGAGCCGGAGCTCAGAGGGTGTGGACGGCTGGAAGAGAAATGTGTTCAAGTGCTGTAGGAAAATAGAGAGGATTTTATAGCTGAAAATAGGAGGTGAGCATCATTCATTCCGACTGTCTGTTCGTTAGACGTACTGCTGTTCAGAGAAGTGTGCTATCCATCATGATGGTGATGATTTGTGTTTCTCATTCAGTGTTCGATGAATGATTTCCGGTGAGTCAAAGTATAAACTGTAAATCCCCAATATTTGATTATTGTCATGTTTAATGCTAAAACTTTAGCAAATCTTCACTACTGTCAGTTTCAAAATGTGAAAGGTGATGTACAGAGATAGGATGAGTACCTGTTAATATTATAGTACTTTACAAGAAGCAAATGAATAGGCAGTGTCAGTTAAAATAGGCTCAGTTAAATTTTAGGCTAGACTTTTTCTTTTTTGAAGGCCAATATTGCTCGTAATATTCAAGAATTCCGGCCATATAGAACAACTACCGGACATATGTTTTAAATAGCCATATAATAGCGGTCTAAAAAATAAAATAATAGGCTATTTGGTTCGAATTCCACATTTGTCAAATTCAAAACAGTGTCATGTGGCTCGTATGGTTGTAGCCTACTGAATAGTTTGAAGCTTCATCCATAACGTTGACCTCCGAATTATTATTATTAATACCTTACCGAAACATTGTGTGCAATAGTCCACCTTCTCTTCCCCTCTTTCGGTCTCTCTAAAACACGCATGCACTCACAGTGAGTGCGGCGGCGGTCCTCATCTCTGTAATTGTCTAAGTCCAAAGTCCAAAAGTAAAAATTTATTGAAAAAATGTAACAGCTTGTTTTTATCTAATGAAATATTGTGCTTCAATAGCCATCAATTATCAGATTTTTTTTTAATATATTTATCAATTTAATTTCATAATTCTGTAACAAAAATAAAACCATGACATCCACCAAAAACTATATTAGGCTACTGTAGAAGACAGTAAATTAGTTTGCCAACAAGCTGGCAAACATGAAGCTGCAATCAGCAGCTGATTTGTTTTTAATGTGTGATTTATACTTGCATTTAGCAATATCAGTATATTTTTCTTTATTAACATTGAATCAAATGACTCAAGTGCAGTGTGAAAGGGCCGCATGAAGTGATCCCACCAAGACTCAATACCAAATTCTGCAGCTCTTAGCTCATTGTTTTGATTTTCTGGCCCACAAATTTACTGTATGGTTGAGTCCAATGGCTCTCACCAACTCCTGTACAACAGTGGTTCTCAATCTGGGGGTCGGGACCCCAAGGGTGGTCAGAAGATAATTTTCGGGGGTCGCCAGACGGTTGTGGAGAAATAAATAAAATAACATATCAAAAATAAAATAAGCTATTTTAGACTGGGGAATGCTTTTTACATTACATTGCCTGTACCAGTGATATAATTTGCCTTTTGAATAGATTTTATCTAGTGTGTTTGTGAGAGTCAAAGTGTGCACGCACATGAGTCTCTGATGGGGGATTTCTGGCTGGTCAGGGGGAGAGAAAAAGTCACAGAACGCATCAAAAATCCACAGTGCCTGGAGCACACCTAGTTGCTATCTGTTAAAATGAAACAAAACAGTTTTTACAATAATCACA
>CAKAOI010048558.1:0-10037 GCA_916701655.1 Sebastiscus albofasciatus
AAAAATGTCCGAAAAAAAAGTCTGAAAAATATCTGAAAAAAAGTGTCCCAAAAAAAGCCTGAAAAAATGTCCCAAAAAAAGTCTGAAAAAAGTCTGAAAAAAAGATCTGAAAAATATCTGAAAAAAAAGACTGAAAAAATGTCCGAAAAAAAAGTCTGAAAAAAAGTCCAAACAAGTCTGAAATTTTTCAGAAAATGTCTGAAAAATTTCCAAAAAAAGTCGAAAAATTTTTTGAAAAATGTTCAAAAAAATGTCAGAATAAAAGTCGAAAAAAGTTCGAAAATTGTCCAAAAATGTCTGAAAAATGTCTGAATAATGTAAAAAAAAAAAAGTCGAAAAAAAGTCTGAAAATTGTCTGAAAAAATTTCAACATAAAGTCGAAAAAATGTCCAAACAAGTCTGAAATTTTCAAAGAGGTCCTTTGACCTCTGACCTCCAGATATGTACATGTAAATTGGTTCTCTGGGTACCCACAAGTCTCCCCTTTACAGACATGCCCACTTTATGATAATCACATGCAGTTTGGGGGCAAGTCATAGTCAAGTCAGCACACTGACACACTGACAGTTATGAGCATACATACATTTGCATAAAGCAAACATATTTGTCCACTCCCATGTTGATAAGAGTACTAAATACTTCCTAAAATCTCCCTTTAAGCGACATTTTGAACAAATAAAAAATCAGTGATTAACCCACTGGTTATCAGTTGAACTTTGTGTGTGTGTGTGTGTGTTCATGTCCTTAGATGGAAGTCTACACGGTAACCGTAGCAACGGGTACATCAGAGTATTCAGGCACCAACAACTACATCTATGTGACCCTAGTGGGGGAAAACGGGGAGAGTGAACGCACCGTGCTGGACAACCCTGGACTGGACTTCTGCCGAGGAGCAGTAAGTGTGTGTGTAATGGTGATGTGAGTGTTTATAACCAGCGATCACAGGGATGATTTTTCTCCTTTCTCTTTCCTCTGTCAGGTGGACCAGTACAAGGTGAACAGCCCTTCACCTTTAGGCCCCCTGCTACTGGTCCGACTGGAGAAACGGAGGTACTGGTTGGAAGATAACTGGTTCTGTCGCTACGTAACGGTGGAGCCTCCAGGCGGAGACAAAGTGCTGACTTTCCCGTGTTACCGCTGGCTTATAGGAGACGTCAAGGTGGAGATAAGAGAGGGAACAGGTAGGAAAGACTCTAGGCATTCAGAATCAGCCGATTAGACTGTTGTCAGGCTATTAAATAGGCGTTATCAGTCGCTATAAGCCCCATAGATGTGAGTGAATAGGGGCCTGCTACACCCACTAGTAGGGTTTATTATCTATTGACATGGTAGATCACCAAAAGAAGGTATAAAAGAACACAACAGCGACCTAAAGAAGTTGTAGTTATGTTTCCTAAACCTAAATAAGTTGTAGTTTTGTTGCCTAAATCTAAAGAAGCCTTTTTGTTTGTGTTCAAAATGTGATGTTTCATTCAGTTTTACATGCTACATGTTCACTTTTAGTAGTAGGTGTAGTAGGCCCCTAATGTCCCACATCTATAGTGCTTGTAGCGCCTCTTTAATAGCCTGATAACAGTCGTATTGGGTGCACAAACCTAACTCCTAATGGTCAGCTGAGAAGGTACCGTTGAGCTGCAGCTCTGCCATTCAAATTTCTCCTGATAGCCAAACATCACGTTGTTTTTGTGCTGGCACAGTGACATGCAAATCCTGCTGTGTGGATGGATCACTCTTTCAGCTGTTTTATAATGTTCAGTCCAACTGAGACCTGTTATGAACCAACCTGAGCAGAGATGGATGCAGTAGTGTAGACAAACTAAAGATCCATTGTAGCATGAAATTGGCACAGATGGTCCCAATCTTGGAACAAGGGTGGGACAAGACGCCGTTGTAGCCACGCCCTAAAGCATCCCATCCTTTATGGTCTATTTGACTCTAAATGGGACCATAATTTACTAAATGAACATCATGCTGTCTTGAAGAAGACTTGAAACTACTGATTGAGACCATAAACTCATGTTTACAATGTTTACTGAGGTAATAAATCAAGTGAGAAGTAGGCTCATTTTCTCTTAGACTTCTATACAATCAGACTTCTTTTAGCAACCAGAGGAGTCGCCCCCTGCTGGCTATTAGAGAGAATGCAGGTTTAGGACACTTCAGTGTTGACTTCACTTCTCAGACCTCAGCGTTTGGTCTGAACTGTTGCTAAAGATGCTCTTTCCTGTCTCCCTCCTCTTCCTGTCTCCGTAGCGAAGACACTGAAGGACGAGTCCTCACCTCAGCTGCTGGCACACCGGAAGACGGAGCTCCAGGAGAGACAGACGACCTACAGGTCCGAACAACACAAAGCTTCACTTTCTGGACTGGATGTGTCATTAAAGATGTATTAATGTTCGTATCACGCTGTGTGTGTTTCTGTCTCTCAGATGGTTAACGTGGGCCCCAGGGGTCCCCAGATGCATCGACGCTGAAACGGAGGACGATTTACCCCAAGACGTCCGCTTTGACAACGAGAAGAGAAGCGACTTTGAACATTCATTACAATATGCGTAGGTCTTTCTATACTTGTGAGGACCAGCACTGACAACATGTATTTGCTTTCCTTTAACCTTCACAACTAAATGCCCCCCCATACCCATACCCTAACCCTAAACAAAACTTAATTCTGACCTTGTTTTAGAGCATGCACTTTTTTTAAATCACTTATAAAATTAAGCAGTGACATAGACTTGGCATTTTTTAATGTTTGATATTTTAAATCAATAAATTCTCTATAAACAAGGATGCCAACTGCAGGGGAAAGTTTCTAATTACCTTGGAGCAAATGTTTTTATAGCAGCTTATTTTCTATATATATATTATTATTATATTTTCTTAAAACTCTTTTTAAATATTTCCTAAAAAACAGCACTTATATTTATTTATTTATTCATTTATGTATTTATTTTATTATAATTATAATAATAAAAATAATAATAATAATTATTATTATTATTAATAATAATATAATTTATACTAACCTATGGTTAGTATTGTTTGGTGTGTCTTAAATTAACTTAACAATTTTATTTACAGCACATATTCTCTTAAAATAGCACTTATATTTATTAATAATAATATTAACCCAAGCTGTGTATTGTTCGGTATGTTTTATATTTTTTTATAAATAAATATATTATTTTTGATGAGTTTTAAATTTTACAAAAAATATCTGTATTCATATTTATTTTATCTATTTATTTGGGCTGCTATTTTAACATTTCTCTTTTAAATAAAGGGGCTGACTAGACAATATTTCATGGGACTATTACAGTTTTTTAAATCTCCTCTGTCCATCTTGAGCTAGTGGACTCAATTGATTTTAAGAGTTTTATAAAACATTACATATGTTTTTTTTTTTATGATGGCATTTTAAAGTATTTTACTCACCTCAATAAGAGTGCTGTATTTTAACCCAAACCTAACCTAAACTTAATTCTAAGCTTGACCTTAAAACCAAGTCCGAACCTTCAAACAGTCTTTTAAAGTAGTGAGGGGCGGCGACAATGTCTTCGCATTGCAGAAATGTCCTCATTATAGAGAGTTTAAAACTATGAATTATGATCAACAAGTATAAACATGCACCCTTTCTTCTCTTCAGCTTGCTGGAGTTGTCCCTGAAGAAGTTGGCCATCCGGTTTGGGAAGTCCTGGAGCGACCTGGACGATTTCAAACGGATCTTCTGGAAGCTGCGAAGCCCCATAGCTGGTGGGTAAATACACAATACAAACTCCTCCCAAAATGTAATCACATTTCTTCGAATCTGTTTATTGCTGCTTTAATTACACACCCAGTATGTGTTTGACTCAGAGTACTGTATGGAGCACTGGAAGGAGGACTCTTTCTTTGGCTACCAGTGCATGAATGGCTCCAACCCGAGAATGATCCAGAGGTGCAAGAAGCTGCCGGAGAACTTCCCGGTCGTAGCCGACATGGTGCAGAGCTCCATGGCTCCCAGGACCAACCTGGACAAAGAGCTCAAGGTGGAGAAACGCTCTACAGCCGTCTCTACCGTCTATACAGGCTTTAACGATTCACCTCATCCTCTGCTCCTTCCATGTCCACATTCTTCTTCTGCTTATATCACCTGTCCAGGCAGGGAATATCTACCTGTTAGACTACGCCGTCATGGACGGGATTCCCTCCAACACCATCAGGGGTAAACTTCAGTACATCGCTGCTCCGCTCTGCCTCCTGTACCAACACCCAGACGACGGACTCATACCTATCGCTATACAGGTATATATATATATCATTCACACCCATCATTCCCATAGACCGAACTCAACATGTTACTGATGTGCATGCACACAATCACACAGGCCCAGATTATATTCAATGAATGGTTATTAAATATATTATGAAAATTTGAGAATATTGAATTAAAAACTTAAAGACATCCGAGATTAGTGAATGCATCGTGAGAATGCTGAAAATATAAGAATATTTAATGAATACCTGAAACTATTGAATGTAAATGTGACAGAAAATATATACAAATCAAAAAATATCAAAGTCAATATATACAAAAAAAGGAATACTGGATGTAAACCTGCGAAATATTGATACAAATTTTAGAAAACTGAAAGATAATTCTGAGAATATTGAATGTAAACTTGAGAAATATTCATTAACTCTTACAAAACTGAAAGAAAAATCTGAGAATGTTTTGTAAAACTCTGAGAATACTGAATGCAATTTTCAAAAATATTATGGAAATCTGAGAATACTGAATGTAAACCAGTAAAATGTTATACAAATCTGAGAATTGTTTATGTAAATCTGAGAAAATTTTTAAAAATCTTAGAAAACTGAAAGACAAATCTGAGGAAATGTATGTAAAAATCTGAGAACACTGAATGTAAACCTGAGAAATATTTATTTAATCTTAGAAACTGAAAGAAAAATATGAGAATATTGAAGGCAAACCTGAGAAATATTTCTAAAAATCTGAGAATACTGAACGTAAACCAGTAAAATGTTATACAAACCTGAGAATTGTGAATGTAAATCTGAGAACATTTTATAAAAATCTGAGAATATTTAATGACAACATAAGAATATTTAATGTAAACCTGAAATAACATTACGAAAACTCAATGAAAACCTCCAAATACTGAATGTAAACTTGACGACAGTGAATGGAAATGTCTGACGATACTGAATGGACGCTGAGAATATTTATATGAACATCACAGAAAGGCTGCTTATCTAATAGTTCCCCTCCTCGTCCTCAGCTGGATCAGACTCCGGGCCTGGATACCCCCATCTTCCTGCCCAAAGACCCCCCTATGGCCTGGCTGTCGGCTAAGATGTGGGTGCGTCACTCTGAGTTCCAGGTGTTCCAGCTGCTGTCTCACCTGCTCAGGACTCACCTGGTGGTGGAGGTGTTCTGTGTGGCTACTCTGAGACAGCTGCCTGCTGTGCACCCCATATACAAGGTCAGTCATGTTATTGTGGGGATGTGAGATTCAGCTATATGTTAACAGACCACTGGAGAGGGACTCTTTTTTGTTGTTTTTCTTTTCAAAATAAAATCTCTATCTACTATATTCTGGCTAGCGACTTTATTTTATAGTTTTAAAGGTTCTAGCTACTACTACTACTGCTACTACTAGTGCTGCTGCTATTAATACTATTACTACTGCTACTGCTACTGTTCCTACTGCTTCTACTACTACTACTGCTGCTAATACTATTACTACTACTACTACTGCTACTGCTGCTGTTCCTACTGCTTCTACTACTACTACTACTACTGCTGCTGCTGCTGCTGCTAATACTATTACTACTACTACTACTACTGCTGCTCCTTCTGCTACTACTACTACTGCTGCTACTACTACTGCTGCTGCTACTGCTGCTGTTCCTACTGCTTCTACTACTACTACTACTACTACTGCTCCTTCTGCTACTACTACTACTGCTGCTGCTGCTACTGCTCCTGCTGCTGTTCCTACTGCTTCTACTACTACTTCTACTGCTGTTACTACTGCTGCTGCTGCTACTACTATTACTACTACTACTGCTACTACTGCTACTACTGGTAGTACTACTATTTCTACTGCTACTACTAGTGCTACTGCTATTACTACCGCTCCTGCTGCTGTTCCTACTGCCTCTACTACTACTGCTGCTCCTGCTCCTTCTGCTACTACTACTACTACTAATGGTAGCACTACTATTACTACTGCTGTTGCTCCTTACTACTACTAGTACTACTACTACTACTACTGCTACTATTACTACTACGACTACTACTACTGCTACTACTGCTACTATTGCTACTTTCCACCCAAACACTATTTTCTGTCTAACGAGTTAATTAACTTCCACCTTTGACAGTATTACAGTTTAGCTTCCTGCTTTTCTAGCGATGTACTTCAGGTCATTTCTTTTGGTTCAGCTTTCAACTCTGCCGGTTTTACAACTCAGTTCCGTATTTTATAACGTTGAGGAGGGGTGGAATTACCTGCACTCTGATAGGTCACGTGGTAAGATCAGAATAAGCAATCAGAGTCATGTCGCTTTCTCTTTTTAACATAAATATTGTTTATTTTCTGTATTGTCTTCCTGCTGCAGCTGCTGTCCCCTCACCTGCGCTACACTCTAGAGATCAACGTTAGGGGGCGCACTCAGCTCATCTCGCCAAACGGCATCTTCAAAAGGGTGCGTCGTCACCTCCACCTCCACCTCATCACAGCCACATTATTGACCTTTGAAATAAACACACTTGCTGTATTAAACAATCTAATGTTGGTGTTGTGTAGGTCGTGTCTACGGGTGGTGACGGCCTGTTGATTCTGGCTCAGAAGGAGTACAAGGTGCTGACCTACCGCTCCCTTCAGCCCAACAATGACTTCAATGACAGAGGAGTTTCACAGCTCCCCAACTATTTCTACAGAGAACACAGTCTGAGGGTGTGGGAAGCCATTCTCAGGTAGATCTAATAGCTACAAGGTCAACGAGGTCATATTCATTCCATAAATGTACGGTATATTATTATTATTATTATTATAATTATGTGCCTCTTCCTCCAGCTTTGTCTCAGGTATAGTAAACCTGTACTACCAGTCGGACCGTGATGTGCAAGAGGACCTGGAGATCCAAGCCTGGTTCAGAGACATTTCAGAGGAAGGCTTCACAGAGCTCCCCAACTTTGGTCAGTTATTAATATCTTGCATTTTTATCCTTAAAGGTCCCATATCATGCTCATTTCCAGGTTCATACTTGTATTTTGTGTTTCTACTAGAACACGTTTATACACTTTAATGTTTAAAAAACACTTTATTTTCCTCATACTGTCTGCTTGAATATATCTGTATTTACCCTCTGTCTGAAACGCTCCGTTTTAGTGCATTTCAATGGAATTGCAACACAGTTGCGTTGCTAGGCAACAGCTTGGGTCAATGTTTACTTCTTGTCAGCTGATGTCATTCACATACACTGTAACAGGAATATAAACTGGGACACATTTAGAATGATTACGTTTAAAACTTTGAAATGGTCTAAATATTTGTATATTTGTGACATCACAAATGGACAGAAATCCTGACGGTTTGTTTCAAACGCACAATTTCTGAATACGGGTGTGTGTATTTCTCCGTGGATTGAGCGTTTTGATACTTTCACAGTATTTACATAGCATTTAAACCTTCTTTATAATATAAAAGCCATGAAAATGTCACTGTTTACAATATGGGACCTTTAATACTTGGCATCCATGTTAAAAAGCACACTTCCAGAAGGGCAAAGATACAAAGGATCTTTCAGAAAATCCTTTAAAGGTACTATTTGGAACTTTCATATTTAGAATAATGTTACCATTGAGTATATACCATATTTTATTTGGACCAATGCCTCCATAATACTAACTAGCTTGCCGTTTGCAGATTTCTTTATCAGCTAACGTTACAAAGCAACCAGGTGTGCAAAAATGATGTCTCAATATGTACCATAAAATATGTAAACGTTTTTACTAATATTAGAGGAATCATTCACATAAAGTGCTGTCAGATATGATATATAATGTGTACGTGTAATTCTTGATGTATGTTCAGGTCTGCCCAGTAAGCTCAGCACCAGAGAGGAGCTGTCCACCCTGCTGTCGGTGTCCATCTTCACCAGTACGGCCCAGCATGCTGCTACCAACAACGGACAGGTGCTGAACACCTACAGTACACTGTAAAAAAAAAAAAAAAACCAACACTTTTTTTCAAGAAATTTTACATTTTTTATCTGAATTTCAAAATAACAGAAAAAAAATGTAAAAATGACATGTTTCATTTGTGATTTATATATAAATGGTCTTAGATTTACAGTATTTTTTGTAATCACAATCATAATTATCTGTATTTAAGCTTTTCTTGATCATTTTTATAGATAATTATTCTGTTTTTTAGAGGTTGATGACTTTATTTTAATTATTAATGTATGTTAGAAGAAAAGGATTTAATGGAATTCTAAAAATATTTTTGTAAAAATACAGATTTCTTTTACAAAACTTCTGAGTTAATGTAAATTTGGGCTTTTGCAACGTAAAATTACATGTTTCATTTGTGATTTATATGTAAATGGTCTCAGATTTACGGTGTATGACTATTCTAACAATAAATATATGTTAAAAGTAAAATATTTCTTGTAAAATTACAGTAATAAAGACTAATTATATAAAGATAATTACTGTTTTTTTTACAGTTTATTTATGTTAATTAATGGACAGTATTTTTCTGTTTTTTAACAGACATTTTCTGGCGCCCCTGCTGCCGGAAAATTTCCATTATTTTACACTTTTTTGTTTTACAGTGTACATACTTACTCGCCAAAGTCAGACATCCTTTAACTCATTCTCTCTCTCTCTCTCTGTTGATGTTTTTTCCAGTTCGACTGGTGCGCCTGGGTCCCCAACACCCCGTGTACCATGAGACACCCACCACCAACAGACAAGGATGCTGTTACCATGGAGATGATCATGGACACCCTCCCTGATGTCAGCCAGTCATGTGTGCAGATGGCTATCACATGGCATCTGGGGCGAGCACAACCGGACGCAGTGAGTGTCCATTTCTGTCTGGTTTATATGGTAATAGATCGCACGATAAATGAAGTTAAAGGGTTGAGTACGGAAGCCCTGAGAGGCAAGTATAATACCAGAAAACCTTGCAAATTGCGGCTGTTTGAAAGGTGTTGTAACACTAAATAGACCTTGCCTTAAGTTCTTAAGCCACTTTAGACTTTTAGTAAACCTGCAAAATGTTGCTGAAAGAAGGTGTTTTTTGTTTGTTTTTTTAACTTCTTTTCATGTCCATACATTGTTCCATTAAGTAGGGATGAATAATATTTTTTTGTCCATAGGCCCAGAGAAAACATAAATGTATAGGGTGGAAAAAAAACATGTTTATTTATACTTATATTAGGAGAGAAGAGAAGTATATAAAAAGGAATTGAAAAAGAATAAATAAATAAAAATAAAATAAAAATGAGAGAAAGGAGTGAAAAAAAAATTAGGAATAATAATAAACAAAAATAAATAAAAACTAAATAGGGAAATGATAATGATAATAATAAATAAGTAAATAAAAAAAATGAGAGATAAAGTTAGAAATTAGAAATAAAAAAATAGAATAGTAATAATAATAAATAAATCAAAACAAAGGACTTCCGGTGACGCTGGAATGTAGCAGATGTGTTGGCCTCGCTCTCCCGCGAAGTCACTCTAAAACAGTACTTTTCCATAACCCCTGAGATTTAAATACCATATTTTTGAACAGTACCCGCTATATTAAGCTCCTGCAATACCGGCGTAATGTAAAACTCAGCGGACTCTAGGAAGGGCGATGCCGAAGCTCCGAGTATGTGTGGTAGCGTTAGCTCATGCTTAGCCAACATGGCAGGCCTGCTAGAGGAGCACAGAGCTAGCATCTCGCCGATTTTAAAAAAGTCTTCGCGGCCCTCGAGGTGAAGTTGAACATCACCCAGGCTGCAGTAACCGAGCA
>CAKAOI010048559.1:0-14059 GCA_916701655.1 Sebastiscus albofasciatus
GCCCTTGGAGTCCCGGGTGTCATCTTGAGGTCGTGCTGAAAGCCGCCGAGCCCCTCCACTCTTCTCCTTCTCTTCGGAGGGGTCTGCAGTCTGGGGGATTTTGGTGAAGCATCCCGACTCTCTGCGTGAAAGTTTGGTTTAGTCTTCATGCCCTGCTGGTTGCCCATGCTCATGCTAGTCTGGCACTCGAAACACAACGGGAACAACTGAGTCAGCCAGAACTCAGAGGAGTCGTCAAACACTTTGAGGGTTTCTTTCAAGTCCGAGAGACCAAATTTGTCTGCTTGACCTTGCTTCAGTGCTCCAGCTGGACCCTCCTCCCTGCAGCTGGAGGTTAGTCCTCCTCCTGGGGGCTTCAGAGGGGCTTTAAAGGGGGAAGCTGGGCCCATGCTGCAGTGGGAGAAGGATGGACTCACACTGCTCCTCTCGCTGATCGGGATGTGGAGGTTTAAGGTGGCGCGAGTGTTCTCCATCATGTTATAAAGCAGGAGACGATTCCTTTACAGCATGAGTGGATTCTCTGGAGCGGTTAGACCACTGGACAACAACATGAATCCTGACACAGAAAGATAGATAATGTTTAATTCACACTTGTTTTAAATGAAAAAGTGTATGCATGCGTCTACCTTCAGCTAGTTTACTTGTCATTCCAAATATAAGAAACAAGCAGAATGAGATGGTTCTCAGCAAACTACGCCAAACATAAAAAGACATAACAGCAAAATCTTGAGTGCTGAGAGCAAAAAAGACGTGAATCAATGCACTCAAGTATTAATGTAGAAACAGACACCACAATCAAAAGAAAATGAATCGCCAACTTTTTAATTAAATAATTCTTTAAACAAAACATTCAGTTGTTTTACAGTATCTTCTCTGATGTAGATATGTGCTGGTTTTCTTAGTCTTTTTATGATATTAAACTAAATCTCTTTGGGTTTTGGACTTTTGGACATTTGAATATGACATATTGGGCTTTGGGAAGTTGTGAGATGTTTAAAATGAGTATTTTCTGACATTTTGTGCACCAAATGATTAATCGAGAAAATAATAAGTAGATTAATCATCGATGAAAATGATCATTAGTTGCAGTCCTACACTAAGGCATCACAAACAGACACACAGGTTTGTGCAAAGATAAATTATGCATGTGAAACAGATGCCTTTTTTTTTTTTTTTTTACCGGTTATGTAACTTAAAGTTATTTTATGGAAAAATCACTTTACTGGAAACACATGAAAAACTGTTTCCATAACTCCTGACTCACTCAAGAATAAACGTATACAAGTACATTTACTCAAGTACTACTTAAGTTCACCTATGTGGTACTTTACTTGAGTATTTCCATTCTTTATACTTCTATTCCATGACATACTGGAAGCCATTATTGTACCTTTTACTCCACTACATGTATTTGACAAGTTATTTTGCAGATTATGAATGCAAAATACAATCGATGAATAAACTATGAAGGATTATTATAGATTAAACTACCAGGCAGAATATAAAGTAGTTGGCCCCACCTTTAACAGCAACATTAATGAGACATTAATGTATACATACATACATATATACATACAGACATATGTACAGACATACATAAAATGACATATATTTGGACTGCAAATACTTCTGTATTTTACTTAAGTAAGGTTTTGACTGCATGGCTTTTACTTGTAACAGAGTATTTTAACATTGCTGCTATTGCTACTTTTACTTAAGTAAAAGATCTGGGTACTTCTACCACCACTGCTTATATTACTACAGTTTATAACTTGACTTTTATTTAATTTTCATTTGGTAAACTAAACAATGCAACCACAAAAAGAAAGTTATTGCAACAAGTCTCTGCTTAAAAAAAACAGAATAATATTCACATTCTTTTGACACTTTATCATATATAATGCAAAAAAAAAGAAGAAGAAAGTAATAGTTAATGTAATTTTGTATTCACTTACAAGTATGTGTGGCATCCTTGCAGCAGCATCAGCAACAGGTTCCTCCTCTCTCTGTTGCAGAGACCCTCAGGTGACAGAAGACAAAGCCCCGCCCACTGATCAGGTTCCATCCAATCAGCGCTGTTCCTGAGAATTCGAATGTCTCCTATTGGCTCCTGAGATAAGACGCACTACCGTGTAATCCTCTCAGATCTGTCAGGTACTGATGGGGAGCATATAAACAAACAGACGGTGGGATCAGTGAGGATTTCACCCTTAACAATCTAATCCACTTGGGATTGATCTACTGAATGAACACAGTGACACAGTATTACCTGTGTTTGTTCCTGGTATTTGTGGTAGAGTTAAGAAGTAGAAGGTATAAAGTAAAGTAGGCTATTCAGGCCTTTTAATTAAGTCAAATTAACAATACTAAAATGCAAACATACTCAATTACAAGTAAAATTCTTGCATTCAAAATGTTCCTTAAGTAGAAATATATATAGCCTACATTATCAACAGTATCAAAAGTTTTAAAAAAAACATGCATATACACTACTGTATCATATAATCACATTTCCTGTCTTTTTTATATGTAGCCTATATTGTTATTATTGTTGCTCTTGTTATTATATAGGCCTATATCTTGTTCTAATAGATCGCCACCACTATTATCATATTATTTTTGTGTATATCTAATGTTGTGTTCTCTATAACATTGTGAAATTTTAACATTATATAGATGGAGGTTTCAAATAAGCTTCTGTCTCTTCCAGTACTGTATATTATTTGTTATCTCTTTTGTATTTTTAAATTGTGCAAATAAACTTAAACTTAAAAACCCCTAAACTTTAAAAAGTATCAAAAGTAAAAGTACTCATAATACAGCAGATACATCAGCTCTTTATATATTATATTATTGTCTTATTAATACTGGTTGATTAAGCAGCATTTTCATGATTTAGCTGGTGGTATTTTTAACTACTGTTTATGTTGTTGGGTAATTTAAACCATGACATTATATTCTATAAATTGATCACCTGTTCTGTAGCCTATATGTAAACTCTTAATGAGCGAAGTAACTAGTACTCATACCTGTCAAATAGTACAGTAAAAAGTAGAATATATCCCACTGAAATGTTGTTAATTCAAAGAATAAAGTAGCATGAAAATGGAAATGCTCATTTCAGTGCAGTACTTGAGTAAATGTACTTATCCCAGCACGGTCTGAGATAAACGGGGAGAAATAATGTAGCTCTTTGTGATATAAAAGGCCAAAGACTGCTGCGTATAATCTCTATATTAACCTGAAACATGAAAGTCACATCTGCCCTCCTGCCGTCTCCTGACCGTGGTGGACTGTATGTATGTAGGTCAGCTGTGCTCCATGCTGAGCTGCACACTGGTCGGTCGACGCGTGCACCGGGATAATCTCACCTACTGGCGAGCTATCTGTGACGGATTACAGAAGTTTAAAGAAAGCAAACAGCTGTTAACTTCCCTGTAACCATAAACGACAACAATCTTTACAGGTAGTTTTGAAAGAGAAGATAGGATGATCATGTGTTGGGTTACTCACAAAAAAAGACTGCAACACTATGTAAATGTTATTTATAGTAGCCTATATGCATCACAAACACAGCCTGATTTAAATCTCTCATTCATTTGATTACATATAATTTAGGCCTCTAGGAAGTAAAGCAATTGGAATCACCAGTTAAAAAAGGAACATTATAATGGATAATAAGCACTCACATCTGTCCTTTCCCCCCAAAATACATAGAGATAAACAGACAAAAGGCCACTAACCTGAACAACAAAGCTGATTTATTGTACAGTTAATGTCACAAAACTGCAAAAATCAATGCGACACCATGCCTCTAGGTCTCACTGGCTGGTACTGTTGAAGGTTTTTTGGTTGTTCTTAAAAAAAGTAGACCTATATGGTGCACAAAAGTGTTGAGGCCTTCACAAAAAAGCCAGACAGACCTTCAGGTCAGACATTATAAAGCACAGTATACTGACTTACAACGGCAGACAGCCGGAGCCTAACTAGGAACAGTGAAGTTCAGAAAAATGGGCTGGAAGGCTTGGCCACTTACCAACAGCCATATAAGATGAAAAATGCTAATTTTATTACTTTATAGACAGAAACGGAAACAGTCAGATAAAATCAAATAGTGTACTCTGTGTTTGGACAATCCAAAGCTAATTCGATTTTAACGGGACTGTAGTTTATCTGGTGTGACCTTTTTTTCTTTGTTATGGTTTGATCTAGCAACTGCCTTTTTGTATAGGAGCAGTATAAATATGTGTGTATGTGGTATAACAAACTCAATTATTAAGATGTTAGAGCATCAAAATATATTTTTCAATTACTGTACAAGCAACAGGTCAGTAAAAAGGCTGTAAATTAGCTTAAAGGTCCCATATTGTAAAAAGTGAGATTTCCATGTCTTTTATATCATAAAGCAGGTTTAAGTGCTTTATAAATACTGTGAAAGTATCAAAACACTCAATCCATGGAGAAATACACACAGCCCGTATTCAGAAACTGTGCATTTGAAACAAGCCGTTAGGATTTCTGTCCATTTGTGATGTCACAAATCTACAATATTTAGACCATTTTACAGTTGTAAATGTAAACATACTAAATGTGTCCCAGTTTATTTCCTCTTGCAGTGTATGTGAATGACATCAGCTGACAGGATGTAAACATGGACCCAAGCTGTTTCCTAGCAACACAATTCCGTTGAAATGCGCTGAAACGGAGTGTTTCAGACAGAGCATGAATACAGGTATATTCAGACAGACACTTTGAAAAAAATAATGGGGTTTTTTTAACATTAAAGCATGTAAACATGTTCTTGTAGAAACCCCAAATACAAGTATGAACCTGAAAATGAGCATGATATGGGACCTTTAAGCTTGTGACTGCAGTCTGTCTCTAACCTGAACTAGCCAGAGTCACTGTAGAGCTGATAATGAAAGTAATTGTTAGTTGCAGCCCTATCACTGTGGTTAGTTTTTTACCTGTTTATCAGCAGCTAAATAGCAAATTGCACATGCTGTTTTTGCTGACACATTTCTATGACATTATATTTCTTATGCCGTAAAACATGTTTTAAAAAGTCAGACTCTGGTTTTAGTTACAGCATTTTAGCTTTGTAGGTAAAGTACACACAATTACACTGGAAGTTCCATATATGACCACTAGATGTCAGCAATGTCTTAGCAGGAAACCTGATCTGGAATCAGTGAATGAGACCACATGAAGTGCACATAATGACACCTGACTCATGGTAATTAGGAGTTGCTCTCTATAGAAACTGATGATAAAAGTAGATCAAATTAGGCTGGATAATTTGGACAGATTCTCTCTGTACATAATCTGAACTGTCTGCAGCTACGTGTGACTTTTATTAGAGTTCTGGTGTGACTGGAATATTAAAATGTGGATGACCTTTATACGATCCTGATATTGTGAGATATAAAGTGGAAACTATAAACTCTCCTTGTAAATCTGCCTATAATTTATTGTAAACAATATATTTTATATCTTACTGATATCAAGTTATTAGTATGCTTTATGTTTAACACTAAAGCCACTGGTAGTTCTTGCTGCTAATTTAAAAAATGACATGCAGCCAAACTGATGACCATATTAGACTTAAACATAAAAAATGATCTTAAAAAACACCTGAGTCTGAGTTTGCAGAGTCTGTTTATCACTCTCTCACATGAATAAGCAGAGAAAGCAAGCAAGCAAGTAAATAAGCAAGCTGGCAAACCAGAGAGGATAAGGTAGCATGTGCATAAATACAAGCAGGGAAATATGCAATTAAGCAGGTTTGCTTAATAAGCAACAAACAAGCAAGTTGTGGGAGAGTTGTTTTCCCTCCCAAGATTAAAAACAAACAGATGGAAATCTACTTCTGCAAACTAAAAGTACATGTCTGCAGACTTTCGACACGAGTGTTTACGTGTCAGGGTGAGGGAAGGTGAGGGAGGGTGAGGGAGGGTGAGGTGAGGGTGAGGTAGGGTGAGGTAGGGTGCAAACAAAGAGACAGAGCCATTCATAACTTTACATTCAGCCTCACTGCTGCCATTCATTCACGTATTTACACTCTGGTTATATATATTATAAGTGTTTGATGCACATATTTCTTTTATTTTCTCATTTTTATTCTTATTTTATCATTAATTTATATTAATCTGAAAAAAATCATGTTCCTCTGTGTCCTCTGGTGCTCCTAATGGCATCTGCAAGATTTCACAGACCGGAGGAAAACAAGCAGTAAGAGCTGATCTGGAGCCTTGTCCTCTCTGAGCAGCTGTCAATCACTCACGAACTCCGACCAAACGGTCAAACTAGGCAGCGCTGATCAAATATGAATCAATATTCTGTTACTGTTTCTCTCCTCGAATGTTTTCAGAAACATCTTGTAGTGTACTGTTTAGCTGTAAAATGAGTTGAGGAAATACCAAGCACCGCCCACCAGCCAGAGCACAGCCAATAGGAACGCTCTCTCTCTGAAATGACCTGTGATTGGTCAAAGTCTCTGGAGCCACATGTGGCTCTTTAGCTCCTCTCCAGTGGCTCCCTGTGGATTTTTACAAATGGAAATTAATAACCATTTTTTGTTTAGATTTTAATTTTTATTTATCATTGTTGTAGGTCTATGGTAAAGTGAATAAAGTCATAAGTTTACGGGAATAAAGTCATAGGTTTACGAGAAAGAAAGTCATAATATTATGAGAATAAAGTCAGAAGTTTAAGTTTAGAAGTTTAATTAGACTTATATAAACTGTGTTACCTTCATCACAATGCTCAAATGTTTTGCGGCTCCAGACAGATTGTTTTTTTTGTTTTTTTTTGCTTTTGATAGTAAAGGTTTTTAAGTTTTAAAGTCTGAAAACAGAGCCATGAGGAGGTGCAGAAGTCTAACACTTGAATTACAATATGCTGAAAAAGGTTATTATGGAATTTTTGCCCAATGATGCCAAAAACATTCTGCCTACTGCAGGCTTAACCAAATCATTTTATTGATTTGTATTTGTTTGAGGAAGATCCACTAGGTGTCCCACATTACAGCAACTCACATATATATAAGAGCACCTGTAACGTCCAAATTTCCCCTATAGGGATCAATAAAGTATTTCTGATTGTGATTGATTAATCTGACCACCACAGGATGAGTCATTGTCAGACAGGGAGATGTTAAAACTGCTGACTTAATATTGCAAAAAGGATTTAATTTTAAAGTATTTTAGCTCCAGAGCATCAGCAGCATCACCACCAGCAGCCATCTGGGGGTTCGTCCTCTGATGCCCCGGATCCGTCCGCACTGCTGCTGCTGCTGGAGGAGGAGGAGGAAGAGGAGGGAGGAGGAAGAGGGGGTATGAGGTGGGTAGAGGAGAGGAGGAGGGCTCTGCCGGGCAGCCCTATATGGCTGTGGATGAAGCTGTATGCTAATATCGGCTTGAGAGGCAGAGCATCGCGTTTCTGCCGGCAGTCAGTGGCTTCCAGAGTCTGAGCAGGCTCCTTCATAGCCATGGCTGAGGGCGGAGAAGGGGAGGACGAGATCCAGTTCCTGAGAACTGTAAGTAAACATTTCATTTCACAGCGTCTCGCCAATTAACGCCAATTAAGTAAAATCAGCGATCCTGCAAGTTGGATTATTGTGGAAGTTTTTTTTGGAGAGAAAACGCATCGTGAGTGGTTCTTTAAGCTTTGTGCGTAAAATGCTCGGAAGTGTCTGCAGGTTGCAGGTTGCAGGTTGCAGCGCACCTGTCGACAGGACTCCTGCTGGTGGAGAATCTCAATGAGACTTCCAGTCTGCTGCTGCTGCAAGGGCAAAAAAAAAGAATGACTTCACTCTCTCTTTGCCATTTCATCATAACACTATGCACCTCTTCTTCTTTTTGCTCCCCTTCGATGCTTTCTGATATCTGACTTGTTTTCCTCGGTGTGCATGTTTATGGATGTATATTCTGCTTCTCAGGGGAGAAGAGTTTCAATAAGTTGTGCTGCTCCAGACAGCCTCTGCTCAATATAGTTGTTTGACGCAGATTGCCTACGTTGTGTCTCCTCTCTTGTTCATGCATAACAGTAAATGATCTGACAGCTTGTATGTTGGTGTTGGTGTTGGTGTGGTGGGAATATAAGAGTCTCATGATGAAGCTTTGTGATCCATGCAGGTGTTGCATGAAGAGCAATAAGACTTATTATGACACATGCAACATGCTCAGCACAGCAGGGGTGTCTACTTGATTTCATATTAATGATTATCCTCATTCTTTTGTTGATTTTAACTCTGCATTTTGCAGAAGTGTATACCCTTTGATTTGAATCGTCCAATATCTTGTAACTGGAGTAAATTCAAGTGTTATTGAAAACCTTGAACCTTGTCCATGCAGGACCCCCATATTGTATGTCTGGGTCCCCACTTTCAGTCACCAAGGATTCATAAAAGACAACTTTTCTAATTACATAGCAGTTTGTTTTTAAGTTATTAGTTGGTTGAAATCTGTTGCTTTATTGTAATTTTCTATCATAAAGGACTATATTGGTGGTTTTGCATGTTTTAGCCCATTTTCTACAAATCATTTGAACTTTACATCTCAAGTAAGCATTTAGCAAACAATGCTGTTGTGGATTAGAAATGTGAATTTACAGTGTTTTGCTCAGGCAACCATTGACTTCCATTCATTTATGCACAATATGAAATCCTCTACTGTAGTGTACTAGTCCACTCCTGAAACTTGCCGGAGTTGTGTAATCTATGGCTGCAACTAACAATTATTATCATTATTGATTAATCTGTTGATTATTTTGTCTAATAATCGATTAGTATGTGAGAAAATAGTGAAATATGAGTGTTTCCCAAAGCTCAAGATGATGTCCTCCAATGTCTTGTTTTGTCCACAACTCAAAGATATTCAGTTTCCTGACATAGAGGAGTAAAGATAACAGAAAATATTCACATTTAAGGAGAATTTTGACTTTTTTTTCTTAAAAAATTACTCAAACCAAGTAATCGATTATCAAAATAGTTTGTAATTAATTTAGTTGTTGACAAATAATTGATTAATCGTTGCAGCTAATCCATCACAGTTAACATCAGGTTGCATTGCTGCAGTGCAGGTCATATATTGCAAATTTATTCTACACTTAAACTGCATCACCACGATAAAGTAACATGGACAAAAAATGTCAAAAAAACATCCGTTAACTAATAGATTTTCATGCCATACAGAAATAAATGGAAACAAATGGCTGCCTGGAGCTGTAGAAGAAATACAGAGGAAAACAACATTAGTAGTGCAGCAATATACTGCGACACTTCAATAAAATTGGGAGGCTTTTGAGCAGCAGAGGCCAAAATATCCTGACTTTTAGTAGTTCCTAGTAGTTAGTTCCTGGATCCTACATTTACCATAATGCAACTTGATATCTTCTCTCATTAGACCGCCTTGCCTGGTGAACATAAAAATAATTATAGTACAGTAGAGCTACAACAATTAGTCGACTATTTTGATAATTAATTAATCGCTTAAGTAATTTTTCATGTAACAAATGTTAGAAAAATCAGTTTTCAGCCTCTCAAATATGGATATTTCCTGCTTTTCGCTGTTTTTATATCATATTAAACTGAATATCTTTGGACAAAACAAGATATTTAAAGACATCACCTTGGACTTTGAGAAACTGGGATGGACATATTTTACTATTTTTTTGACATTTTATAGATCAAACGAGGAATCGATTAATCTAGAAATGAATCGGCAGATTAATAAATAATGAAAATAATTGGTAGTTGCATTCCTGTACTGCAGTTTTCAGACTGTAATACTTCATGACGGGTAAAACACTGGTTTGGTCTTTGTTTTGGTTTCCCATTGAGCATTTGTCCATTTGGCTGAACGCCTGACGGCAGTCTCAAGGCTTTGAGATGTTGATGTACACAGTATTATTATTAATCTATATGTAATCCCTGTGAAGTCTTGGCTGGTTGTTAGTGGCAGGCGGGACTCTTAACAGCTCCTACTATTTGTGATGCCAGTGATATGCTGACCCACGCCTCTCAGATTCTACTGTCACAATGGCATGCTGGTTATTTGATGACAACAGCGGTTTGAGAGGAGGGGTGGGGGGTTCCCCTGAGCTCCAAAGAGCCTTGTTATCAAACCTCAGCGTTGAGAGAAACACCAAGCCCTAAAATAAGAGCGATAATTGAAATACAATACAGTTGAACATTATAGTATAAGCCTGCTGTCATGTCTTTTGTTTAATTGATTGTTTTTGTGTCAGTTTTGGAAGGAAAACTGTTGCAGGACATAATGTGGTAGGATTTGTAGCTGTTGTGTGTTTTCTACTTTTTTCCTGGTCAGATATTTATAAGAAATAAAACATCAAAGTCTCCTGTTATTGGATAATATGACTGTCAGGTGTTGACAGAAGTCCAGACTTGGTCACAGTCTCACCTTGCTGTTGATGTGCAACGTTGGGAAAGCTGGCAGCGATGAGAGCTTCTCTTGTCAAAGTGAAACTGAGGAAAATGTTACACCTCTGCTGTAAGATGAAGACAGCAGGCCCCTTCTGTAACTTTATAGAGCCTCACTGAAGCTGATAATGGAGATACAAAAGTTTAAATTGGTGGCAAAAACAACTCACGGTGCACTGAAGTTCTCTGCTCAGTGATTGGGAATGGCTTCTCTTGGACAGCTCATTAACTCCACAGAGATTTATGTCACACTTCAGTACACACATGCAAAGGATAACGGAATAGTATTTACTTTGGTGGTTCGGTGGTTATCTTCAGAAAATGATCTGTGTTCATCTTTGGCTTGTTTTGGCTTTAATTTATGCAGAAATCTGAAATGTGCAAGTCATTTCCTCAGTCTGTTAACTGCAGAGTTACAAAAACACTTTATGTGATAATTGCAGTGGCATCAGATAATGATGTTGTATTGTGACTTATTGATTGTGTTGCTGTGTGGAACAATGACATTATACTAAACAAAGAAGAAGAATCTTATCTTAATCAATATTGTCAGGTGAATACTTTGTAAACAGGTGATTGTCATGTTTTATTGGAAATTGTAAAATGTGGTCGAGCTAAAACTGACCGCTCTCCCCCGATAAGTGATTGTCCAATCATAGCTTAGCAACCGTATCTAGGCATGCTAAGCTTTAGATTTATCCACAAGCTGAAGTGGTGTGTATGAAGAATTAGTAAGAGTGATATTCGGCAAATAAGGAGTCAAAAGGAAAGTTACAAATTAAAGGTACAGTATGTAGGATTTGGTGGCATCTAGTGGTGTGGTTGCAGATTGCAACCAACTGAGTAACCTTCCGCTCAATCCTCCCTTTCCAAGACTGCGGTAATGTGAGCCATTGAGTGCAAAACCGCGGCAACACTGTTCCCTTCGCTCAGAGCGCGACCATACCATAATAACATATCGCATAATATATGCATACATATACATATAACATAATAACACAAAACACTACTTTAGGGGCAACATAAGTCAGATGGCAACTGGAGGTATCACAGTTTTGCACTCTTTGGCTCACGTTACCGCTGTTTCACAAGCGGGTCAGAGAATTACTATTCCTTTTAAAAAATACAGCATCAAAAGTGTAAGGACATTTTCTGCTGTAATGTGTTTTTAAACCGGGAAAAACACCTTGAACTGATGGGATATCCATTTAGAAAACTCTTTGATTTAGTTAGAAAAACATTGCCTTCTCGTTTTAATTTCCCCCTGCAGTGTTGTGAATTTGTTGGATTAAGAAAGAAGGTTTTATCTCTCTGATACTTAAAGGAACAGTGTGTAACACTTCGGGGGATCTATTAGTAGAAAAGGAATATAATATTCTTTAATAATAGTGTTTTCTTCAGTGTAGTTGTTAGATGAGCCCTTCATATCTATGTAGGGAGTAGGTCCTCTTCACGAAGTTCACCATGTTGCTCCGCCATGTTTCTACAGTAGCCCAGAACGGACAAACCAAACACTGGCTCTAGGGACAGACTTTTCGTATATTTATATGTTACCTGAAGGCCACAGTAGCTTGTGAAACTGAGGTAACGTTAGCCACAGAGTGCAAAACCGTGGTACCGCCAGCCGCCGTCTGACTTCCGTTGCTCCTAAAGTAGTGTTGTTATGGTAAGGATGGCCTCTGAGCGAGGCCAACGGTGTTACCTCGGTACCTTGGCTCACGTTACCGCAGTCTTGGAAAGGGAGGAGTGAGCGGAGGGGTACTCAGTTGGTTGCAATCTTACACACTGTACCTTAAGCATAGAGGCCAATTTAAGGACCCCAAATTGGAGACCAATAACACTTCAATGGCACAAAGATACTTGCTAAATATATAGTTGGTAGACTGAAGAGTGTGCTGAAAAGAGGCTTGCAGGCTTGTTATATTGGAGATAATATTAGACAGCTGTTGTGAAAATTCTGAGTTGCATTTTTATTGCTGATTTGGTGAAAAACCTTCATTTAGATTTCAATTTTAAGTGTAGTTAGCTAGAAATTAGAAGTCTGCTTTTGTTTACCTCTGTCTGAAATTAGAGACCATTGTTTCTAAAATTACTGAGAATTTTGTGTTGTAAATTTCTCACCATTATCATAAACTATGTATGAGAATGGAAAGCCTGGCAGGTGTAGCTGCAGTTACTAAGTGGGGTCAAACTAAAGGTCAATCAAGGCTTTTTCCTGAACTTTTTAGAGAAATGAGGTTTAATTTAAACTCAGTTGTCCAGGTGAGCTACTGTCCCACCTTTTTTTAAAACCAGGTGATCGAGGCTTGCAGCCCAGCAGTAGCCCCTCGGGGCTTATTTGGAGTTTATGTTGTTCTGGAAGCCTGCTGCATACCAAGGCGAGGACTCTGGGGGTTTAAATTTAGCCTTTTTAAAGATGATGCTTCCACAGCACATACAGCTCTGCTCCCCTGGCACTAAACAACACCAGGGGAAGAGCTTGAGTCAGGGCAGCACAAGACCAGGGACTCTTTAACACCATGTTTATGGGGATAAAGTAGCATTTAGAAACCAAATACTTGATACCACACTGTAATATACAGCATTTTCTCAAGCTTAGTATGTCAAAGTGATGGACAGTGTCACTTAGCTGTCAAGTGGAACACAGCAAGTGTTGCACTAAATCTACTAATGTGTTAAAGTAATGAATGTGGTGCAGCTTGGTAGACTTTTAGCATGCTCGCCACCATCATCGTGTTGGTCACTCAGGGTTTATTACTGATGGCTACGTCCGATAATTTTGTAATGCATGTAGACGGCCAGAGAAGATTGCAGTTTATGTTTTGGATCTTAAACCAAAGGAATGAGGAGTGTATGCTTATGTTGCTGTGATGATGGCAGGATTGCTTGAGCTTCTCTGATGTAATCCATTGAAGAGTTGTCAAAGTAGACAAGAGTGAAGTCGAGTGAAAATCAAGAGGGAGAAATACAAACTCTACAGTGTCTTCTTTCTGCAGATGTGAGGTGATTGTCTGGAAGCATCGTCCATGAAAACTGGTTAACTAGATACACTAAAATAATGAAAAACAGAAAACCCAAAGGAATATAATTATAGTTTGATAATGATAATTTATCTCTGTGGACAATTCTGTCTCCTACTAATTATGTTAATAGACTATGCTACAAATCTGCAATACCATTCCCTGCAAATTTTGAACAGTGCGTTTGATTTTCATCACCCATTTCGAATGTTATTATCTGATTGAATGGCCGTTATCAGCGGTTATCACTACCATTCTAATGCTCCAGATGGGCCAAACTGCACCTACCGTGTCATGAAAGTGAATTCAATCGGCTGATAACATTCGTTTAGCGTATGTTTTGACACAAAATACAGTCAGGTTTATATCCTTTCTCATAGTATTTTGTAAGTTTTAACAATCTTCAATGTTTTTTTTTTGGCTTTTGATCATATCACATGATTTTTATCAGAATGTCATGGAATTATCGATGTTTAATTTCATTTCTTTTCTGAGTTCTTGAGGATTTCTTGTCCATGTTGGCCCAAAACTTCAATGTTAAAGTTCATTCCTTACATTGGAAACAGCAGCTGACACCACAGTCTCACCTCAAAAGGTC
>CAKAOI010048560.1:0-15286 GCA_916701655.1 Sebastiscus albofasciatus
TAAGAGTTCCCAAGAAAAGACCAAATGTCCTCAACAATGCTACATCTTCCTACAGAATAATTTACATATTTCACGTAGATATGCATGCACATATATCTTCTGTAGAGAGGAAAAAAATGGAAATGGAAATCTGTTTGGACAAACGCATCAGTCAAATGAATGTAATGTGGAATGTAATGTCGTCTACCAGTACCTTGATATGACTGTTTTTTGTTTGGCCTACGTTTACTTTTTTCTTGTCACGGTTATGGTTTTGGAGAGACCAAGCAGGCAGGTGAATTAAACAAAAGACGAGCTTTTAATATCCAAAGCTGATGCTACAAAACAAAGTCGACAAAAAACACAACCAGAGTCCAGATCCGCGTAAACAACAAAGTACAAATGAAACACACCAAAAACCAAACTGAGAACAAACAAACTACTAACCAGAAGATACGAGAAACACGAGCAGGGGCAACACTAGGAACATAGCACGAGTGAAACGGGAGAAAAGGCAGACCAAGGCCTATGGAAAGGAGGTTGGGTCACGGGCAGGCACGGGTCTTGGGGTACGGGGTACAACACATGCACAGTGTAACTGAAGCTGTGGTTGTGCGTTGCGATTGGCTCAATTTCTGCAAGGGCAGACCAGATTCACTGCGCATGCATTATACCCTCGAAGATGTGACGCATTGATGACGCGTGACACAGCCTCCTTTCCATAGGCCTTGAGGAAGACCAGGCAGGAGCGACAAACGAAGTGACAATGACAGAGGGGAACACACAGGCTTTCATACAAGAGGGTGATTAGACACAGGTGGAACAAATCAGGGCGGGGCAGACAATCAACAAAGGCGGGAAAAACAAACAAAGGTAGGAAGTAAAACCAGACAAGACAGAGGAGGAGTGAATTTCAAAATAAAACAGGAAACACTGGAAGGAATTAATATAAAAGAACCCAAATCCAAAACAAACCAAAATCACATTAACAGAACTAATAAACCCAAAAGGAGGAACATAAGACAGTCTTAACTATATAACAAAAAGAACAAGACCAATGACCTCTGGCACAGCCAGACCACGACATTTCTTTTGTTTTCAACTTTTTTTTCCCACTTTTTCCAAATAATTTCACATTTTTCACGCAAAATATTTTACTTGAGTCCACTGAGATTCCTAATTGTGCTGAAGTTCAATTACATGAAGAAGGAGAGAGAGGGAGAAATGAGAGACAGAAGCAGTGAGTGAAAGAGAGACAAAGAACATCAAAGAGAAGAGAGAGTATAAAAACTTTGACAGCTTCCGATGCAGTCGGACCCGAGGGAAGACTTGTTAAGTCTTTTTTTGCAACACTTTCCAAAGAGGACAGCAGAGAACATAAATTATGTATTTATTCATTTTGTCAGCTTTGGGTACAACAAAAAAACAAACTACAGTCTTGGGAGCACGCCAGTATTAAGCATTAACACCATGCACATAAAGCTGAAGTAGGCGAGACTGGAGCAAATATGATTAAAAAAAGTTATTATTATAAAACGGTCGCTATTTCCTGACAGTAGTACATGAAACAGGTAATCTGAAAAAAATCATGTCCCTCTGTGTCCTCCGGTGCTCCAAACAGCATCTTCAAGATTTCACAGACCAGAGGAAAACAAGCAGTCAGAGCTGATCTGGGATCTGCTATACAGCTTCCGTCTATGAGAGCCGGCTGTCAATCACTCACAAACTTTGACCAAACGTTCAAACTAGGCAGCGCTAATCAAATATGAATCAATATTCTGTTGCTGTAATACCTATTTCACATGACCGGAGCACAGCCAATAGGAAAGCTCACTCTCTGAAATGACCTGTGATTGGTCAATGTCTTCTTTCACGGGCTAGATTTTTTTAAAGCCTGAAAACAGAGCCATGAGGAGGTGCAGAATTCTAGTTTTCTCTCAGAACACTTGAATTACAATATGCTGAAAGGTTGTTATGGAATTTTTGCCCAATGATGCCAAAAATATACTGCCTACTGCAGGTTTAAGTAAAAGTATTAATAACGGCAGACAACATGTACGTAAGCATACAAATGTAATGAATCTCCACAAATGAGTTGCCTTATCTAGGCACATGAAAGTGACGGGAGCTTTGCCGAGATGGATGATATTTCATTCAAGCACAACATGAATCAATGTATATAGTTATTAACCTTAATACACCAGGAAGAAGTGTATCTAATGACAACAGACATTGATCTGAACCATGCACATATAGCAAGGCACTATTATCAAACATGCAACAAAGCCTTTTTATTGCTTTCTGTCCTTGAAATAAGCATTGCTATAAACTGCTAATTTTAATTAAAAAAAAAAAAAAAAATCAGGGAATGGATTACAGAAACTGAATGAGTGTTTTGTTTCAGACCCCTCTGGACAGCTGTTATCCACATTGTTGTCCAGGCTTGAAGACAACGCTGCCCGTGTCTCAGCTCTTGTCAGATGTTGTGCAACACTCAGCAGCAGCTGGCAGAGCCACGCAGCTCGAGCGGAGACGCTCTAAATGATGATTTATTAGTTCAGAAGACACACGAGGACATGAACGCTGTTAGATCACGTTTTCTCTCTGTCTCCCCGTGTCCGTCTACCAGTAGATTTACTGCTGCTAGTGCAGCTCCAGGACAGCAGAGAGCTGCTAGCTTATGTTTTCATCACAGACACAGGAAGGAAGGAGGAAATTGAACGAGGTGAGCTCTGAGCATTATGTGAATGAAAAAAAAAGGTCCAGTAATGAGGCTGAGATGTAGAAATACACTAGAGAAGGGAGACAGAGCAGCTGATGCTGTCTAATGAAGGATTCTTTTTGAAAAATATCTTTCCATCTTTGCTCTGTAGATGTTTTCTAAAAACATGCCTCAACTTCATAAACAATGCCAATTCAAAAATGTAAATCAAATACCACAATGGAAGCATACTGCAAAAGAAAAATCCCACAGCAGAGTGTGTGAAAGAAATGATAATACATGAAAACACTGCAGCCGAAAAGCACTGCACTTAGACACAACACGAGGACTCCAGGCCAGAAGGAGTGCTAAGTGGGATAAGCTGAATAAATCCTAGTTTCCACTTGGGAGACGTTTTTCTAGCAGACCCACTCCAGATTGTTCTTTTCCATCACAGAAATATTGAGTTGTGGCATCGGTTCACTTAAAGAGCTGACGGGACTGCTCATGGCTGAAGCTCGCCAACTGAAATACAGTATTCCTCCTAATCCTGCACGGCTTCCAACTGTTTCAACTGCACTGCTATGAAGCCAGAAAAACATGTTCACCGCACTTTGTGCACTTATCTGAGCCTTGGAGTGTATTTTCGCATTGTATGCTACTGACAGAAAATAGATAGACTGAGTATCTCAGATGGTGTGGAATAGATGAGCACACCAAAAGAAATCAAGACTGAAGGCCACAATATTCATTACACCACACAATACAACATACCGATCATTCTTCATTCTTAAAGTCTTTAAAAATGTTAAGTTTGTCCTGAGGGTGGCACGTGGGATCTAAAATCAAAAGGGATTAACACCTGAACATGAATGTACAAATATCTTATGTGCAGAATTTGACATTTTGGCCTTCCTAAAAGGGATTGTCTAAAATGGAAAGGGTCCCTCCTCTGGGGAGCACGAGTGTGCTTGGGACTGTAATAAGGCATCTAACAAACAAACAAAAACAGTCAAAAAAACGATTGACTTCCAGACAAGGGGACTGAAAGTGCAAAAACAACCAACTTGGCGACAACTTGGAGCTAGTGCTGCTAGCTACTTTCACTGGAAAAGAGTTGGCAACCCTAGACTGGGTTTATAGGTTGGATCATTTTTTAAAATATAGCGGATGTACTGCCACTGTAAATGGCACCATGGAAACAATGCCAATGGAAAGTCAATTAGGATCCTTTAGTCGTAGTGGACACACACATTCCCAGGTTCAACAGAAATATGTTTTAATCAAAGTCACACATAGGCCTTTCACCCAGGAGACCGCTGAGTTATTTTAAATTACGTAGGCTGCGTTATTTTAACCCAAACCACAATCTTTTCTTTACTAAACCTAACCAGGTAGTTTTGTTACCAAACCTTAAAGTGTTTACTGTGATGTTGGCATGTAATGTGTTAAATTACGTGCCACCATCACAGGAAACCACTTAATGCGCTGTTAAAAGCTTGTGGTCATTTCACATATTTCTGTGAGATTCTGATGACTTAGGGGCCGTGTCCACCAAAGCATTTGTTCCCTGAGGCTGGTGTATTTTTAAAATCCGTTGCAATGGGAGCGTTGTGCTACAAACGCCAGCAGCGTGACGAGGCGTCTATTCTGTGCTGAGTGCTGAATATTTGGCGGGTTTTTTTTCTGGTCGCCAGTTAAACTATAAGCTCAGTTGTAAAAGTGTACTGATGAAGTGTATTGATCAACTGACATATCCACATTGATACGATTATCAGTGGTAAGCGGACATGTTTCTAACCAAACCTTTTTTGTTGTTAGCTGGTGCCTTAGCTGTAGCCTGCTATAGCTAGATACACCGCATAGATGAGAAAAGGTCATGCATGTGTGTGTCAGCTCCAGCCATCTGTTAACCAGCTGTGGAATGATGTCTCACATTGTACCTCTCACTCTGTCTCTCTGTTGCTCTCTCACTCTCTCTCTGATCCCTCCCCTGGTGGAGGGAGAGGTGAGCTGAGCTAAGTGGTGCAGAGATGCTTTATGGGTAAAAAAAAAAACTCTCTGAGGGGCTTAGCTCACTGACAATTTATTAACTTCACTTCAGACACAGACACACACACACACATGCTAGGGCTAGACTGATGCGTTGTGCTCAGTAGCACTGCATTCGTAATAGTATTTACTGTGTACATTTCCAAAGGCTGCTCTGCAAAGTAATACTACCACCAGTGCACTAACTGATGCTTGGAATTGTATTAAAAAATAAAGCAGCTATATCTAGTAGGTACTAATTACTATTGCACAATCCCAATAAAATTTGTGAAGTATTGTGTCTCATTGTATATAGTTTTAAAGTCAATATGAACCTTCCCAACGCCACTACATTCTATTCTGTGTTCACAAAATCAAGCACAGCTGATACTCTAGCCATGTGTCCCGTCCTACCAGGATTTACCTTGGTGAGTTACTTGCGAGCTGTCAGGGAGCTCTGTCACTCCCTCTATTATTTTAGATAGATAGGTGATAGTGGAAATAACCAATCACATTTCAATTTTATGCAGGGGGGTTGGTGGGTTCTTTTATGTAAAACAAATTTTGACAGCTGGGAATCCCAGGGGAAAGCTATCAGCAACTATGACTGAGGAGAGTGGATATTGTTGCTAGCTTGTTGGTTACACTGTTGTCATGACTGAACTTTAAAGCATCTATAATCAATATTTCTACATTAACAATGGAACACATGACAACTTGCTGGTAGTGATGAGCCTATAGATAATTATTACCCTATACTCCACAGTTCCCCCCCGAGCTCTACAGAGCTTTATAGTGTCGGCTCAATGTTCTGGTTTTGTGGCACACAACTTTTCTGGGTTTTTTTTATTGTCACCGCTCTCATCAGCATTGTTTTCAACTGCAGCAGGCAGCTGTTTTCAGCAAAAACAACATTAAAACTTGCCGTCCATTACCTGCTCAGCAACAACAGACAGACACGCCATAGTGTTAACGAAGGCATTTTACAGCTAAACAGACAGACATTTTCTTCATGAGTTAGTGAAGACCAAAACAGAGCTATGAGGAGAGATTTTTTAAATTTGTATTTATTTGTATAGCCAAAAATCACAAATCACAAATTTGCCTCAGAGGGCTTTACAATCTGTACAGTATACGACACCCTCTGTCCTTTACAGTATGACCCTCTCATCGGAAAAAGAAAAACTTAACCAAAAAAAACCTTTTAATAGGGAAAGAAATGGAAGAAACCTCAGGAAGAGCAACAGAGGAGGGATCCCCCTTATAGGATGGACAGACATGCAATAGATGTTGTGTGTACAGAGTAACAACATAATGAAAATACAACATAGACAATCCATATGTCATCCCGGCATTGCCGAACAGATAGAGCCAAAGCAACACGACCTCCTCTCCACACCAGATAGGTAGAGCCAAGGCAACACAACCTCCTCTCTACGCTAGATAGGTAGAGACAGAGCAACACCACCTCCTCTCCACGCCAGATAGGTAGAGCCAGAGCAACACAACCTCCTCTCCACAGCAGATAGGTAGAGCCAGAGCAACACAACCTCCTCTCCACAGCAGATAGATAGAGCCAGAGCAATGCAACCTCCTAGAGTGAATATTGAATTTATACTCCTCAAATACTCCAAGAGATAATGTTAATCTGTATCTGCTAGATGTCTAATTAGGCAACTGTTTGCTAGCAAGTTCGCCATTTCAACTTAAAAGGTAATAATCTTAATGTTATATTACACCTTGTTTCTACTGCCCTGAAAAAATCAGTTATTGCAGGTTTAATGTAAATTTGAACTGCTGGAAAATAGCAAGACGTGAAAGAGATTTCCATCAAATATTACGAAAAAATAGATGTCAGGGTCACAGAAAAAGTAATTCCAAAGTTGGCGCAATGGCATCACAATTCAGCTAGCCAAGTACTTTTGTGGACACCAAGGAACATATAGAAGAAGGATGGGTCATTACGCCATCGTGACAGCATTCTAATTTTGTATTGTGATGAATGTGATAAAAATCTAGGGGACACAGTACACATTAGTACATTAGCAGCAAGTAAATGCATTTTTTTGCACTAACTTGCATTGAGTGTCTCTCAATATAGTTATTAAGCTCCACTCCGACTCTAATAGTGCTATGATGGAATGATAAACATTGAGCAGAAAGTACTTGATAAATACTTGATTCAGAAATTAGAAGTGACCTCACTGTTACATGTCCACCAGACTGGTGGGGCTGATTTACACTGACAACTGACACGGGGTATTTTACCATCCAATCTTACTTTGCAGAAAGCTGAAGAAAAACACCAGTACTGATAAGTCGGTACACAAAGATACAAAGACGAGTGATTGTCATGAAACAACCTTACCTAACCCCGGCTTCAGTTTTTCCACTGCACCCTCCTCTTTCCACCTCATTTCCTAGGGTATATTGTTTGATCCTTGTGTAACCGCTGAAGAGATATATGTGTCTATGTGTGCATGTGTGTGCAACCCGGTGGCCTTTGACCTAACCAAGTAATGATTCAAACTGACTTCTTGTTTCAGATGGATGTTTCTGTGCACCTCATTGTTTTTATCCCTTAGAGACTATCAAATCACTCCAAAACTATTACATTATTTGGAATATTTACGGGGTGCCAATGGGTAGAACATCTTATTCATTTCTTGGATTTTAATTTAATTCCAACGACGTGTCTAGAGCTACCATCAGTGATGTTCTCACTTAAACAGGCCTGTTCACAAGGTTAACAATGAAGCCATTCATTGCATATCATTCACACTTTTAAAATAGAAATTTTCATTATGCTGACTCCTCACCTAATTGTGTTTCGAAAATGAAGTAACACTATGGGCATCTGCTGGTCAGAAGACTTTGCTATATCCAGTTTTGTCTTTTGCTTTTACAATAAGTATGCAATAGCAAGTTTTCTACACGGCAATGTTTGTACTCTGGGTCAAAGAGGAGGAGAAACAAGACTTAGTGAACAATAATGATCATCACACAAGTTTAATTCTACTGCAGCCGCTAGTCAGAATGTGTGTGTGAAGGGGTGAATGCTAACATGTAGTTTATTTATTTATTTAAAAAGGATCCCCATTACCTGATATCAATGGCACTAGCTAGTTTTCCTGGGGTCCGTAGTGGTGTAAAGTGCTTTGAGTGGTCGGAAGACTAGAAAAACGCTATATAAGTGCAAGTCCAGGATTTGCTGGTATCTAGCGGTGAGGTGAGGTGATTGCAACCAACTGAAACCTCTTCTGTGTGCCAAGCGTGTTGGAGAGTTACCGTGGACGACACAAAAACGCAAAATGTCCCTCTCTAGAGCCATTTGGAGCAGAGCCAGTGCTTCTAGTGTGTGTGTGTGTGTGTGTATGTGGGAAGTGAGTGGTGAAGAAAGAGAGAGAGAGCAGCGGCGACAGGAGCAGGTAACATTATCGACTAGTTAACAGTGTTTGGTTTGTCCGTTCTGAGCTACTGTAGAAACATGGCGGTGCAACATGGCGGATCATTCTTATTCTTTTATCAGGTGATTATACACTAAAGAAAACGTACTTATTAATATTCTATTCTATTCCTGCCAATAGATCCCCCTAATTGTTACACACTGGTCCTTATGACTAAAACTCAGAGAACAGGCTATTTTAATTCTATGGTACTTTGTTCTTTGGTGTTGTTCAGGCCATTCAAAACCCAATCACTGAGGCACAAGACCTCTAGAGTTCTTGCATGTAGAAATAATAATGCATAATAAATAAATAAATGCATAAAATAAGTTTTGTCTTGTAGTACCTTTTGAGATTTGCATTTAATTTCTGATGATAAAATACAAGGTTGTCAGTAGATATAATTATTTGCTGCAGTTTGTCAATAACTTCTAACTGTATTAAAGAACATATTATAACAAAACTTGTAATATAGACATTTATAGTTCTGTGTTCAGTTGTGTTGTGGTTGATATTACGATAAGATGAGACAAGATACGATGAGATAAAGATAAGATATGATATACTTTATTGTCCCAAAGATACAAATTTTGCTTGGGCAATGGAAAGTCAAAGTCCCTCCCCTTCCAATGTCCCCCATGGGACCTTATTTCGGAAATAAATATGTACAGTAGTCAGCGAGAGACAAGTATTTTTTTGATCCTGATTGCGTCATGTATCACACATGTGATGTTTTTCAATTTAAAAGATAATTTTGCAAGTTAAGAAAGTCACATTTTGTCATGAAACTGTTGAAGGATAAGATTTTGTTTGTCATTTGTCGTAGGTTTGTTGCAGTATCGTTTAGTTTTGTGTGAATCTCTCATCTTGCACAATGTACGTCACCAACACTAGCTAGCTAGGTAACTTAGCTATGACCACGCAGAAATTAAACAATAGCTTACTTGATTAATTTTATCCAGCGACTCTTTTATCATCGAAAGAAAGACCCATGGCCCGTGTGAGTACATCCAAGTGCGAAACACACAGGCATCGTACCTTCAGCGAGAGAGACGTCACTTATGCAACTTTTGGGTATGACTTTCTAATTTACATATTTTCACAGTCTTATAACAGTTTTACGATAAAATGCAACTTTCTTGATTTGTAAAATTATTTGCTAAATTGACAAACATTACATGTGTAATTCATAGCAACAAACAGTATCAAAAAATGATTTGTCTCTTGCTGTTAATATTTTTTCTGAAATAATGGTCCCATGGTGGTCCACCAGAAGGGACTTTGCCTCTTCACACAGCTGCAATCAACTTAAAACAATACATCGCCAACAAGGCAGTACAGTGGTAAAAAAGATATGTAACGTATTATACATGCCTCGTGAGATGAAATAAATACATTATAAAAATAAGGAAAGCAATAACATAAAACCATAACATACTGCACATGTATATATATAACACATATATACATACTGCTTAAAACTAAACGCAACAGTGCCTTCTTACTTGTGAACTACTGAATAGTTAATAACCTGCATTGAAAGAAAAAAGTGAATACACCCAACTGTATTTCATTCTTCCTGAAGCAGAGTATTACATTTAATATCATCTGTCTTACATATACACAGGTTGAACATGTGTATTTGTAAGACAGATACCTATAAAGCCACTCATGATTAAATATGATGAGTGTGTAATTAGCACTGTCACCTGGAAAACAGTTTGATGGCCCAAACTGGAATTTATAGCTGCTAACATCAAGCTCTTTCTGGGACTCATATGCAAATATGATAATGCAGAACCAATAATTTCAGGCACAACCGGAGCTAGACTGGAGCTAAGATGTTACTCTAGTCTCCAATACCTGCATGGCGGCCGCCTATTTTAATTACTACAACATATGCACACTAACCTGGCAACCCAACACACACCTGTCCTTCTATACGACATGACCCAGCTGAGTGTCAAGATGTATTTTCACTGTTGTCAGGGCTTGCGTCATTGAGTGGAGCTACTGTATATTGTTCACACATAATGAGTTGTCAAAGCAATGACTCAAAATCAACAACAGAACAGTGGGTGAATAATTACCTACAGTAGCTAGTATAATGAAATAGCAGCAGGAAGAATGGAGCCAAAGCTTTACTGTAGATCAGACTCATTAACACAGCAGCGTGTCTACAATACTTCCTCTGCTCAGCAGCTGGGATGTTTCTCTCTTTGATAACAGTTGTTATCCATATTTTTTATATACTTCTCTTATGGATCACATTCAACTAATTTTCAACTGCAAATTATGTTTACTGGTTCCATTTTGCTCCAGTGCGGGATTGCAGTAATAGTGTGACACTTATATAAAACAGAACAATGTCTTGTTTGTATAAAACACATTAACACCAGCTGACTGCATTCAGTTTAATATAAGACTAATTAAAACAAAAATCAATTTCATTTTATTGCAGTGATCTTATTAACCAACTGTATGTGGAGTTTGCAGATTGTAGTCTGTGTCCCCTAATACCTAAATTCACCTTTCAGTACATAGATAGATAGATAGATAGATAGATAGATAGATAGATAGTAACTTTATTGATCCCGAGGGAAATTCAAGTTTCCAGCATCACAGTTCCATAGTGCAAACATATTAGTAAAAAGGCACAAGTTAGTACAAAGTACAAAGTATAAAAAATATACCAGATATAAAAATACCAGGAGATGAAGAAAACTGTTAAAAATGAATATAGTGCAGGGTAACAACTGAGATACGGGACTATTAAAAATGTGAATGTAGTGCAAAAAGTGATATAGTGCTGGATAATGAGATTTAGGAGATATAAGGTAGAGACCAGGGGATTAAGAAATGTCCATATATGGAATATAATGCGGGATAAGAACTGAGGTAGAGAGATTTCTTTTGGTTTTTTTTTTAAGTAGACTTAAGAGCAGAATAAAGCTGTACATTGTTTGGAGAATACAGTAAAACAAGTCTACAAAGGTGCAGAGTAGAGCTGTTTGTGGTGTGCAGAATTTAAAAAGTAGCTCAGTCTATTAAAGTGTTCTGTATTTTTGAATTTGAAAAGATTTTGTGCAATTTTTTGCTATATTGGCTGTAATATTTGTATCAGTTGCTAAACAAATCAAACCGCTTGAAACTATCGTTTGTTCCAGACTCCATCAAGCTGCTGAACTTTAATGGTAGATCTTAGTGCAAAAGAGCAACATGCAATAAATACAAAAAGCTCTTTAACACATTGCACTTTAATTCTTACAGGTTCTTTTTTAAGCTGTTGTTGGCAAATAAGAGCTATTTCTGAGTTGAGTTCTGTTGAGTGCAATTTCACACTCTGATTCAGTAAACCAGCTGAACACTACATTTTACATTAACAGAAGGGTCTCCAACCTTTTTTCCTCTGAGAGCTACTTTGACAAAATGAAAGGGGCCGAGAGCTACTTATATTTTATATTATTAGTAACATTTATTCACAGCACTCAGCTCCACCCAAACTAGCTGAATAACATTGTGGGAACATTTAGAAAATGTTGATATCCAACACTCACATTTTGACATCATCAACATCTTAAATTCAGCAGTATTTGTATGTTTTTTTCTGTATGCATTTCTTTACATTTTGATTGTATCAAGCTCACACTATTAAATTCACATCAGATTAATGTTATAGAAAACAAAACAATGTTGTTACTTATTTTACTTGTCCTTATTTTCTGTAGGCTGCAGAAGACGTTAATGATTAACGTCTTCTGCAGCCTACATGTGTTACCTTAACGCACATCTTTGGGACTATATAATTTTATATACTTTGTACTGTGAACCTTTTCTGTACAAAACTACCAGTTAACTGCACAGCTCATTCATTTTAACTCAGATATATTTTACATATTTTCATAGTAATTGTTTCTCATTTATTTATTGTAATTTTCTATGTATATTTATGTTTCTTGATTTTTGCAATACTTTTATTTTATATTTAATTGAATTTTCTCTCTCGTTACTCACCAAAAACACCATAGCAAATTCCTTGCATGTGAAAACCTATTTGTTAAATAACCTGATTGTGATTCTGAACACATTCTGCTGGTCAACAGCGATGTGTATAGTGAGATCAGTAGTTCTGTATTATATGTAACAACTAAACTATTGTCAGATGGCATTCCTCGGGTGTTTGGGGTCTAATGTGGATTTATGAGGCCCTTGACAGTTTGGGAAGCCCTGGTCTACTCCTACAGGTTCTCTTTTCACTGTCTCTTCAAAACAGTTCCTTAAATCACTAAATAGGCGACTCGTTTACATCAGCGACATCTTGAACTCTTTTTTAGAAACAGACGAAGAAGTGTAAGAATAAGGTGAGTAAAACCTGCAGCGCGCGCACAGACGCACACACACACACACACACACACACACACACACACACTCCAACGATGATGGATCGCGTGTTTCCGCTCTATCGGTGATCTGCTCTCGCGACTAATTTGCTCTCAGTGAGCGCGAGACCGTCCGTTCTTCACCTGCACGACTGCGCGCGCTTGCGTGCACGTGTCTTTGATATGCATTTTTTTTTCCATTCGTAATGGACTTCAACTACAGGCGACCATTTATCATCTTTACAATCATCATCAAGGTAAACCTCGCTCACACACACACACACACACTAAAGGTCAACCACTTAACCCGCTTTAATCACAGGCGCCATTAACATCAACACGGAATTATGTGGAAATCAACACCGAGACATAAACTTGCTGTCACTTTCATATTTCAAACGAAAAAGCTCTAATTATCATTATTAGTTATCAGCGCGCATTTAAAGGCTTTATGATCATCTCTCATCACTGAAAACATTCAATTACTAGATTGACTTTATGTAGCTTTTGCTCTGACTTCTTCTATCTCTTCTTCCCATACTTTTTTAAAAGCACTATTTTTTTTTTTTAATTTTGGACAGTTTACCGGTTATTGTTTATTTTTAATGTCTTCAAACGGCGGTTACAACATGATTATTGACCTTTTTAGTTTAATTATTAAGAAATTTTCACACACAATGCGTAAAAAAAAGCTATTTTCCAAGAAGAGGTCCAGAATATTATAAAGCCTTAATATGTTTTAGAAAAATAGGCTATCATATAAGAAGAACAGTGTCAATGATAGCCGTATACCTTTTATACAGAAACCGATCGCATTTATTTTGTTTGTGTTTTTAGAGTATTTATATATAATCATGGATGCTTTTTGTAAAGCAGCTTCTTCTATAAATGTAATCTAACAATTTTTATTTTTGATGTGAAACTTGACCAGGACTCCCCCTGGAAGAAGAGATCTTGTATCTCATATTTATCTTGTATATATATATATATATATATGTGTGTGTGTGTGTGTGTGTGTGTTATAAGTGTGTGTTATAATAATAATAATAATAATAATACCTTTATGTATTATAGGATACCACATAAATATTATATATATATATGTGTGTGTGTGTGTGTGTGTGTGTGTGTTTACCTAAATTATTTATTGTGTTGTAGGATATATATATTGTATATATCCTTCAACACAATTAATAATTTGATATATATATATTAAATTATATATGTTTTATATATAATATTACATTATATATATAATATATATATATATTAAATTATTTATTGTGTTTTAGGATATATACAGTATACATATCCTACAACACAATAAATAATTTAGGTAAAAATGTTATCAAGTCAAACTTAAGTTGCTTACTCACCAAGATCCCTTATTATGCTGACTGTGGTTCAAGTATATTTTCAGTGTTTTGTGTATAAATATAGGCATTAAATGGTTTATATTATAAAATCGGCAACATCCTTTTACAACCACCATAAGCAGCAACACTTGTTGGCTTGAGATGAGACGATCCTGTCATTAACGTTGACAGACGCCGTTTAATCTTCTTCAACTAAACAAAGATAGTCTAAAAATCTTTTTCTTTTTTTTTTCAAAGCATAGTTAGCTTAGAGGGGCTTAATAATATTTAATAGCCTATAATTACAAAGGCCTTTCTCGCGCATATCTTGGGCCTATTTTTGGCTGCTTGTCCTGCGTTATAAGCGCGTGGGCTTGTGGCCCTCATACACAGTCATTATTATAACAATCCTCTCCTCAACACGCACTGTCTCCTACAGTGTCTCCTACACTGTCTGTGTCAGTGCGCCCGCTGACTCTCCTCAGACAGATAAAACGGATCCGCGCGCTCCCGTAAGGCACTGCATTCTCAATACCAGGGCGCGTTCACGAGCCCCCATTTAAAACGTTAATCGGAGCTATTTAGTTATTAAACCACTTTTAGCTGTTATTCGTCACGCGCACTTCCTCTCTCTTTCTTAAAGTCTCCGTCCTCTCCGTCCAAATGCTCCACTGAAGGTGAGAGAAGTAGGAATCAAGAGGCTTAATAGTGTGTTTCAGTCATTAGAGAACATTAGCGCAGCATGCAGTCTGCTGCTACTGACAGGAGCTCAAAATATCAACATCATATTCAGCACTACTTCATTTTATTCCTACTCTAACAATGGTTATTTTCAAGTAAACAGGCTGGAAATAAAAGCAGAGGTTAATAATAATGCCAAGGTATAATTACTATATTTTTTAACATATATTATATGTCAATATATTTATTCTACTACTGTGTATTTGTCTGGAATCTGCAGATAATATTAATTCCTTTGCAGATTAAGATGTCAAAATAATATGTAACAGTTTAAATTGCCTGACAGCATCAATAGTTTATAATAATGAATGATAGGAACTCTTCTTACTTTGAATTCTTCATTTATCCCTATGTATTTTTAAATTGTGGTATAGTGTTTCTGTCCATTCATCCCACAGAAATAATCACAGCGTATCCTTGCATATGTTGGAGTTTGCAGGCTGTTTGGTTGGTTTGAGACCTACCTTCAGTCCAGTCCTGGTGTGTCAGACTGGAGCCAGTGCAGAGCTGCTGAGGACTGCTGCAGAGCGGCCTGGAAGACTGACAGACCACGGACACACACTCAACATTTCAACCACAAAAACACAGGCACCAAGACACTTTCCCTCACACAGATAAATGAAGGAGTGAGTGTATGCATGCAACATACAGGAC